>JAZHYW010039493.1:0-38438 GCA_037355805.1 Ixodes ricinus | reverse complement strand
GTGCTATTGATTCGCCAGTGCGGGCTGCCGCTGTTGCCTCGGCGTCGTCGTGTTGGCTGCATGTGCTCGCGTTGTACGCTTCTCGCGCCACTGGATCCGACACCACGAGTAGACCACAAATCGATGTCTGATCGAGGCGTGTGTCTGGGCCTTGCATCGCGGAGTCCGCCGCATATTATCTCGGGTCGATGCGGTTCCCCCTCGCAAAGTTCTCTGAGGCAATTTGTTTGTATACCGAGACGTTGTAATGTTCGTCTGGAAGCGTCTCTCCCGTACGATCGTGTCGGTTCTGTCAACCTAAATGAATTTTCTGTCATTCGCATTTTCTTAGGAGTATTATCGCGAACCGCGTCCGGCAAAGCTGAGCTGCGGTTGATGAAGTCTGTTCAGAGATACGGCAGGACCACGTTGTGACAGCCTTGATCGCAACTGTGGTTTTCCGTCTCGACATAACTTAGCAGACAGAAGGCTACGACGTCGGGGAGCCAATCAGGGCCTCAGTGTGAGGCACGTGACAAAGTACTGTCGGAGTCTAATCATGCTGTGGAGAGCTGTCAGGTCTTCAATCAGTCTGGTTGGCTCGCGGAGGCCGCAGCTTTTCCCATTTGCCAAGTTATGACCAATAAGTCGTTCAATTACGCC
Organism: Ixodes ricinus; assembly: GCA_037355805.1. Taxonomy (NCBI): domain Eukaryota; kingdom Metazoa; phylum Arthropoda; class Arachnida; order Ixodida; family Ixodidae; genus Ixodes; species Ixodes ricinus. The sequence continues at coordinate 37,796 of JAZHYW010039493.1, read as the reverse complement.
ACTAGGTAGCAGTTCCAAAGAACAACTACGTCACGGGCTTGTATCAATTAACAAAGAACACAAGTAATAAGTTATTTATTTGCACAGAAAACAGGGCACACAGGGCTCCATGCTTGGCAAAGCAAAAGAGTAAAAAAAAAATCTGAATTACATTGTTTATACATTATACCAGTGGTTCTCAACCATCGATGTTTCGCGGACCCCTTGTGGATCGGCGGAAATGTTGGAGGACCCCGTTCGTGGTGAAGGAAGGGAAAATGTAGAGGTTAAATATAATAATGATTTAATAAATGAATATGAGTAAGGGCTAGTGTGAAGTAGACTTATCTTATTGGCATACACACGAGAAAACTCGCCCCAAAAGCTGAACATTTCTTCTCGATCTGAAAAAAAAAAAGACAACATTTATTGCCGGGCTTTACTGATGAGGCAGGGCTTCGCGGACCCCTAGAATGCATTCGAAGACCCCAAAGGGTCCGCGGACCCCTATTTGAGAACCACTGCATTATACAAAAGACAGTCTGCATACAGATTTGAACGCGAGTCACCGCGAGATCCGTACTTTGAATGCCGCATGGCAATGAGCTCAGGGAGAAAAGTGGCACACGGTATTCGAACCCGGATACTGCAATGACTCGTGTTTACAGACTGTCTTTTGTATGATGCACGAGCAGTGTTACCTGGCTTTAGGCCAGTGCGCCTGCTAACCTGCCACCGTGTTCACCGAGTTACAGACAACAAGTGAAAACACTTAAATAATGATGATTGGTTATGACAGTTATGAGAAAGGGGGTAGTAGGTTAAAGACTAGATCGCAACAAGGGGGCGCGAAGACACTCGATTGGCAGACTGCAACGTTCCTGGGATCATTCATGGCTCAAAGGTTAACCTTAAAGGGACCATAAAATGGTTTTTCAGCTTTCTCCAAATGAAGAGCCCCAATTCATCTTCAATGTTCATAAAACCCGGAGCAGGAATCTGTTTTCGTTTTATTGCCTCCAGTTTTGCACACTCAAGAAAAGATGAAAACGTTCGTCTGCTTTCCTCCTCAACTCGACCGGACTCGGCCACCAACATGTGAAGTCACGTGGCCGTGACGTAAAGTATTCCTTTCTACCGGAAACGGGTGCTCTCCCAGCCGAGCGAGGGAGCCGCGTTTAACACGAGCACTGGGTTACACGGACGTATGCTCTTGTCAACAATCAATCCGTCGACGAATTGATTTCGTCTTCGTGGCCAATGAGTGGAATCATCGTACCGGTGCCCAAGCACTTCACGACCGCGTGATTTCTGATTTCACTTTTGAGTTGATGAGGAAAGCTAAGGAGGAAGAAGTAAAAAAATAATTTCGTGGTTTCTTTAAATTTTGTTGGTTGGCCCGTTCGCTCTGGAAGAGGCGCCTGCAATATGAAACAGGAAGTGCCATAACTGCCGAAGTCGAAGTTCGGGCACGGATGAACTTCACACTAGCCCAGAGCTGGCAGATTGCGAACGAGGTGGCCAAAAAGTGCACGAAGTCTACGGTTCTGTTCGATAAGTAGTCCGTGAACAGCTATGTCTGTCGATAAATGACCGATTGACGGAAACGACCATAAGTAGCAAGGTGGGGGAATCCTGACGCCCTGTGCCCCGATCGTAGGCCCGGCTGAGCGGCCAATACTTGGCCGCCGCCTCCGTGTCCAAGGGCTTCCTACTGATGCCCATGCTGGAGGCGACTCTGCCCAGAGTACCGGCCAGGCCTGTCTCTTCGCCCACGGCTGCGCACACCCCGCCAACGGTAAACGACGCCATTCCGCCCGCCGCATGTCGTTGCACACCCGGCACGCTGCATTCCTCCCCGACCCCCGATGTCGTACCGTGATCTGTGAGGTCGACATGTTGCTACTGCTCTCGCGGCATGTCCGTTTATTCTTGGTTTTGTACTCCGATCGCATGCTATCATTCCGCTCTGGGCATGCCGTCCCGCTCGAAGGTCAATTCATGTTGCATGTTCGGCTGTCGTCCGCCGCCAACTCTGGTTGGCTTTTTCCGCTTGTCCGTGTCTATATACAAATATATCTAGGGCTGGGCATCGATTAAAAGTTTTACCCCGATTATCGCCACCCTTTAATCGATTGATTAGTCGGTCCTATTTATTTGCATGCATAATATATATGTCGAAAAATCTTCGCCTTTGTTGAATATGTGACAGCGAAATATACAATCTGGATTTCAAATCAACCTCTATATGTAGTATAGAACAGTTAAAAAAACTCACGCTCACAAATTATCACTTCAGCTGCATGAGGCGAAGAGGTTCGTTGATATTCTGCGGCAAAGGCGAACCCCTTGATTATTTACATTAGTCTCGTGCTGCGCTAAACGGGCACTCGAACAGCGTGGACGGGACACGTGCAACCTTCTGCAATTGTCTGGAGTTACAAATCTCGCCTACTTTAGGGTAAAATTTCACTTAAAGTTTGCCCTTCATAAAGGTATACTCCACCACGTCTGCGTGGTGAAAGCGTTGAATTCTTTATATATTTAGGTCCGTCAAAACTTTACCGACTACCGGTTAAAAAATTCATCGCGATTAAACCATTCATCGATTAATCGGTAGGTTAATCGATCAGTTGCCCAGCCCTAGATATGCCTGTATATGCTTGAGCATTAGGAACATCATTCCGTACATGCACGGGCTGTGGGGCCTATCTGTCTGGTAATCTGATTTTGTATTAATTTAAAAACAAAAGCCTGTGGTAATACTAGGGCTATGTAACGCAAGTTTATATACTTATTCAGTTCTACAAAATGACAATAAGCGCGCAGGTGATCTGGTATAGTATATCCGTGTCAAAGCTCAACAACAAGAACCATAAAAAAATGGATTGCCCTTTTAGCCCACGTTTGTTCAGTATGTTTTGGTTCTCACTGTCGTTGGACACTTTTGGTTCCTAGACTTCTACGTAGTTTTGTTGCACGAACCTTTTCTAGTAACATGGACACATAACAGCCCCCACCACCCGGCCCGCTACGTAAATCGACCTTTAATATCAATACAGCGATGTGATAACGGCACTATTAGAAATCCTATCACAAAAGATAGCGATGAAAATGCACTCGAAACAGCGTCTCGCTCATTTCACGACACTCGTGAAAATTACACACACAATTACGCCCTATCGCGGCTCTGAGGAGGAACCGTTAGACGCCAGTCGTTGCCACGAGAAGAAGCCATGTTCAGTATCCGGACCACCGCCGAAGGGCGGCGACCGGAGCGGAAGCTGCAACGTACCCCGCTCCGATCAAGTTTCCGCGGGACACCGGTCTAATTGCTCCACTTTGAAGAGCCTCCTCCGTCTTCTGCGCAGCCTCATCCGTCACACTTCAGTTCGACGTCCTTGCCTTTCCAGATCTTCAATTTGATATGTCATGTGACGTGGTACGCGGTATAGGTATATTGTTTCTTTCGTTCTCGCACTGAAACATCGCCCAGCAAATTAAGCGGTGAAACGCCGTCGCGCTCCTCGCTTGTTGTTAAAAAAAAAAAAAAATTACCGTGTTTTTGGTAGGAATATTAACGGGAGAGCGTCAAGGAGCTCGTGTCGCAGAAAATCCGGCGTCGGTGGCGTGCCTCGAAAATCCTGATTGGTCGATAGGGTCATGACGTCACAGCCACATGACCCCGCGCGGGAATTTCACACAATCCACAACGCTCACGTGAAACGCGACGTCACGCGTAGAAGGAAAGTTATTAAAAAAAAAGAAACAAAACGTGACATGTTGTAATGCCAATTAAAGGTCGCCGCATGTCTCATCAAATTTCACTCTAAAAAGTATTTTTTTTTGTTTTTTTTTTTTGCTTTAAGGAAAACATTGAAGAATTTAGGCAGGATTCGAACCCACGACCCTTCGGTTGCGAGCAAGACACACTACTAACTAAACCACGCAAGACACTTGTTTTTTCTTCTTGTTTTTTAGGTTACGCAAGGCACGCTTGCACGGCTTTCCCAGTTTCGTGTCCGGTACCAAACAAATGTCGACGCAAAACTACACAAACCTCTGGACACCTACTACCATTTATGAGCGACGGCGGCAACCAGACCACCAGTCTAGTTGCCACCGTCGCTCATAGATGGCGGCAACTTTTCTAGCTATTACTGAAGAATGGACAGTTGGGCGAGCTGGTGGGAATTCATCGTAGGAAACAGCGCGCAAAACAGACCAGGACGCACGGGACGAGCGTACAGCTTCGCTGGTCTTCCTTCTTCAACAAAGTAGAAAGGCTGAAATATATATATATATTTTTTTTTGTCTCTACTGCAGGCAGTTTTTTCGCGTCTCGGCGGAAGTGGTCAGTAAATGGACGTCACACTGTCGCGTGACGTCCTGGTGTCACGTGACGTTATGCGGTCATATGACGCCACGGCGCAACATGACGTCATATGGTACAGAAGCTGCGCGAACAAGGCAACGTCAGGCGTGGTACGACATACCCACGACAACGTCAGGTGCCTAGGCGGCGGACGAAACGGAAACCTCGCGACTTAGCTGTGGAAGCGTTTCTGCGTTTAGCGCGTATTTTCGGAAAGAAAACTATGGACACTAAAAATGCCGGGCGGGGAGAGTCCCGAGCACCTTGTAAGTGCTCCGCAGCGAATGAAATTGCGCATGATGCCGATAGGAACGCTTAAGAACGTATCACAAAGCAAGAACCGTCAACTTAAGAACCACCCACTTCCTGCGTTTCTTATAAAACACCTGAAAAGAAAATATATATAGCTACTATATATATATTTAACAGTCTGGTTGAGACACGCGTATCAAAAAATGAATTTTACGCGAAAAAAAATGAGAGCAATATTGACGGCGCGAGATTTCTTTAAATTCTGAGTGCAAAGTCCATGACGTCACGGCATGGTCATTCATTCTTTCCGCCTCAACGAGATGGTCATACACTCTTTCCACCTCAACGTAATGGCCAAGCCTGATCCACCTCTCCTCCACACGCCCGAAATGCGGAGAGAGAAAACAAGTGGGAAAGAGGTGACTATCGACTAAGTCGCGTCTAACGCCGTCAATATTGCTGTAATTTCTTTTTAATTATTTACGTAAAGTTATAATTTCAACACGCGTAAGCCAACCAAACTGTCTAAAAAAATCTTTTTTTTTCTTTCTTATATTACTATTTCGGCCTTCGGATGGAGGGGGCAAAACTTCTAAAAGCCGGGTGCGCGCCCACCTTCTCGTATACCACCTCTGTCTTGTCAGAACATACAATCATATATGTATACAAAAAAAAAATCAATTAGAATTTCCGTATTTTTTAGGCAGACTCCCGTTCCCTTTCAAACTGCAACAACTACCACGGTCTCAAACACATGGCGTCAGTTCCGAACCGCGTGCTGGAGCCTGGAGTGTCCCTTGGAAACAAGGTGCACAGGAAACTTCTTCCCAAGCTTAAGAACTCCCACGTGTACTTCAGGAGGGAAGTTGAGTGGAAAGGGGGGGGGGGGGACATTTGAGCGTTCCCCTCGGGCAATCGCGGCACATCACTGTGCCCGGCGGCAGCACGTGCCCATGTCTGCCTCTCGGCCGTAATGTCTCTCCTGCTGCGGCGCCTTTCTTCTGGCCCGGGGCGCGTAAACGCTGGGGAAGCCGCGGGGCTCTTTCGCCACGCGAGTTACGACTGTAACGTGGCCCTTCGGAGCAGTCGTAAAGGGGACCCCGAAATAGCGCCGTCGTCGTCGCAGAAGCCAAGTGGGCTGCTCGAATCTGCCGGAATGTATCGGGAACTGCCCCAAGAGGTAGAGCGAGGAACAATGAGGACCGTCAGGAATCCCATGTGACGTCCCCCGTCGCTTCGGGCTAAACAGACAACCTCGCACACACAAAGACACTTTCCTTTTCTTTCTTTTTTTCTGCAGACGTCGTTTTAAAATTGTGAACGGGCACGAGTTTCTGTCCACTTGTGGTCAACGACCGAAAGAGACAAGATGTCTAAAGAGGCAATTGAAATGCCCACTATCATACATTTTGACGCGTAGGACATTTTGTCCCTCTGTATTATTATTGATTTTCTTACGCAAATGGTGAGTTACCGTAGCTACGTTAGTACAAGTTAAAACACAGCCTTTACAAAAAATCAAAACACTGTTTGAACGTTTTTTTTTAATTTTTGGAGTTGATTATTAGAGGTCTTCGTGCGAATAGCGGTTCGATTCGAGTAACGCCGCGTCATTTCTTACATTTTTCAATGCAAGGAAATATCACGACATGCCATTTGTCATTAGAATGCTGAAGCTATAATATATAGGAGTGACGCTATTGAATTTGAAGCGACATTCGCACGCCCGTACTGATTAGCGATAAAGAAGGCAAACAAAGACGATAAAGTGGCAGCTCTGGGAAGGAAGGGCGTCCCTGCTGGGAGAATATCGGAATCAAAGGTTCCGCCCGGTAAGTGGTGGGCAAAGCGCGGTTGCTCCCGGGCACACCGACGAGTGAGTGAAGAGAGCGGGCGGCTCCGGGCGCCACTCGCCCCCGCCGCCGCATCCCATTGTTGACGACTCCGCGTTTTGCCCCGTTAATATTTAATGGCCCAATGCAGTCCCCGATTGAATTATGGAGGGATACGGAGCAACCCCCCGAGGGTTCGCTTCTCATCCCTCCCGCGGGTTCGGTACCGCAACGAAGGTATACCGACGTGCCTTCATTGCGAGGGGGAAGACTCGGACATGTATCTGGGCGCTTTGTAAAGCCGGCTCGGTTGGGCGCTGCTGGTCTTCCGGTAGGTATGCACCGGTTGCTTTGCGTGGGCTTGTGTAACCGCTCCCACAAAACCCAGGTGTCCAGTATTACTAAAACCCTGCGATGAGAATAAGTGCAAGCCATCGCGGGTACTGGAACATCATCTGGTGCCACTTGCAGGAATACTTAACGATAGTTCTCGAAGGGTATAAAGCGCCGAAAAACACGGACCGAGACACGAAGACAGCGACACAGGGCGCACTCTCAACCAAAGTTCTCGTGGCATAAAGGAAAAATAAGATTCGTTAATTGCCAGGTAGGCGCTGGGAGGCGGTCATAAAACAAGACGTGAGCTGTCACTTCGGAACTGGGGAACACACCCGAATGAGCCTTAATGGGTAGACGGTGTATAGCGGTTACACCGAGACGATCTCTATAATCGACTAATAGTCTACATCGATACTGTCTCAGCATGGACTGAGGTAGGAAGCTTATGGAGGGGACATGACGCCACCAGGGGGGAAGCCGGGGAAACTTCCGGTTTGGAGGTACACGCCCCAAGGATGACCAAAAACGAACGAAACCAAAAGACGCTATTGGACTGAAAGGACACCCTTGGGGGCGTTCCCAGCGACCGCGACCTCTGCTTCCGGCTTCACCTGGATTTTCTTGTTTGGCTGGCTCGAGCCGGTATGTCGCTTCTCTTTTTCCTACCTCAAATGTCTCAGGTACAGTGTATCTCAGACACTGTTCCTAAATTGATAGAGGATTTTCGAAATCCCCCCCTTTTTTTCTTTCTTTCCTCCTCCAGTCTGACAACACTTGCTCTACAGCAGTGTTGCCAGAAAAAAAGAAAGGTATTAAAAGCTCAACCTCTTAATATCGTTTTGCTCTTTTTTAACGAGACAAATCTTTTTTTTTAATATGATCGCTTGATCCAAAGGGTCCAGTCACCATATCCCAGTCTAATTCATACCAAGTTGCGAGAGGATTCCGTCCCCTCAAGAGTTTGGCAACTGTGTCTCTTCTTTCAACAGATCAACAACAAATGCTTGCAAGGGCCCACGAAGAGGGTGCTATCATTGTTAAATATATTCTGGTAATAAGTCATGTGCAAACGGGATTTGCAGCCTTCGTAAATTTTTATATCCACAATTTGAAATGACTTTTTAGGTAAATACGACTTTTCCCCGTTTTTACCGTGTGAAATGAGAATCCCCTTTTTACTTGCCGATTTAAAGATATTATAACTATGTAAGTATACTTTCCGGGTTTACCCGAAAAACAATCGTCGGTGTAAGAAATAAAAATTATAATTAGAAAACGCCGATAAACTGCCGTTGGTATCAAAAATACAAAAAACAAATTAAAACCGAAAAGCACCAATTTCTGGAAATTTTCGCTCCAGCTAGGATTTATTTTGTCGAAACATTCACCCCTTAGAAGTGAACTCACAACTTTGTGAGCTTTCTTCACCGATAATCACCGTTTCTTAGCTTTTGCCCGAAAGGAATAAACAAAATACACCAACATTCGAAAAATGAATAAACACCCAAATACACCCGACAATTTCCTTTGTAAAAGAACACCGAAAAATCCATTGCCTAAATGTAGCACACGAAGAAGAGCCCAGCGTGCACAAACTAAATTTTCGCCTCACTGTTCATAACTTTCAGGTTTAATAAATGGCAAGCTTTCGAAGAGGGCGTTCTTGGCCGGAGAGACAGAAACTTCAACACTAATGGAACGCTTTGAATCCAAAAGACGCGACAGCGATTGTTTTTGTCGAGTCATTGCATCCCTCATAGATGTAAATTTGACAGATTCTAACGAAAATATATGTATGGTATGCAGCGGAGATGGCTCTGAACATATCTCCCGTTTGTATTCGTGTTCGTATCGTTTCCTGTTCTGTTTTTCTTTTTGTCTTTTTTTTTTTTTTTGAGCGCAACAACATATGACATTTTCTTAGTTGACAAGAGGGCGGCGACAACTGCCTCGCTCGCTACGTCTACGTCAGTCACAAACTGAAGCGTGCGATGACCGTGAAATGAACGCGCACGACTTTAAACGCGGACTCCGAATGAAGTTCCGAAACCACAAAAAGGGATCAAATAGACTTTTGGCGTCGCAAATCGCGTCACGGTGATGTTCCCGTGAGGTGCGACGGCGCACAAGGGCGAGACAGTCACGTGTCAAAGGAGGAGAGTCGCCGTGTCGAAGTGCCAGACAGTTCGGCGCGCGGCAGATCGCCGCCTATGGTCTTCGCATTTCTTTGAGTGCCTTTTTGTTTCGTTTGCTTTTGTTTTCTGTTCGTTTTCCCAATTTCCGGGCAACGGTGGCGGTGGTGTCGTGGCGCGACGGCGACCCCTCGAAATAGCCGACCGGCAATGCCGTTGACAAGAAATATGGCCCTCTTTCACGGAGGCTGTTGCCAGGGGCGACGGTTCTTAGGGCGTCTTTCTCGGATTCTTTTCCGAGCTATCGGCATCCTCTTATCTGTCCCAACGTTTGCTCTGTATTTTTACTTTCCCTTTTACCGGCGAAACGCCATGACCGAACTTTAAACGCCTACGAACGAACGGGGGTCTCTTATGCAGAATTGCAACGACGTGTCATTAAACAAGTCTTCCCTTCTATAAAAAAGAGAGAGAGAGAGAGAGAGAAAAGCTTGCAAATTTATAGAAAGAAATGTTTAAATGCAATGGATGTGCTGACACCATCTTTTATGGCCTTGCTACGGTGCGACCAAAATCAACACTAGCAAGCAAGGTCCGTGCAGGAATCCCACATAAACGTACTGCTTGAAAAAACACTGACGGCATATTTATACCTACGTACGAGTGGAAGTCTCGAAACTATTTGATCAGTCACTGGTCGGCAAGTTCCCGTTGGGTCCTGAGGCACAGCAAGACTCCACACATCTGCAGTTTGTCCAAGTGTGTACTCGTGCTTTTCAACAGCATGTCTCTCACCATGCAGTGTTTAGGCGAAAACGTGTATGAAACGCTGCACGAGTACCGTCATTATCCTCGGGAGGTAATAGCATCTCACGTTCATCCATCCATTTACGTGCAGCGCCAATGCTGGTTGTCCGCTCTCCGGTGTCGCGCACGTGTTCTTGCGAGACGTTCCTTCATTTGATAAGGCCTTTATACAACAACCCAAGGAACACGTTTACTAGGTTCCTTAAACGTAAGACCTTTATTAACGGTGCCACCGGTGTCGGCCGTTGTAAAGCCCAAAATGGCCGTTGTTGCGGCGGTGGCAATTTTTGGGCGAGGCGAGTCTCAATCGTCTTATTATCGTGCCTCGGCCAATCAGATTGCAGCATTAACCGATACCGAATTCCGAATAATGCATCACGAGACCCCTGATTTTTTACGAGAATTTGAGGAGACTCAGAGTCGGCGCATCGCGCGGAGTCCCCGACGAACGGGTTCAGCCGCCAGCAGCGGGTTTCTCGGTCGTTCGCAATCCACGTGAAGCGGTAAGGGACGGAGGAGGGGAGAAGAAATTTCCGCGATTGGATCAGCACAAAGCGGTTCTTCCCGGGGATGAATGAATAAGTGACAAGAACGCTGGAAACGGGGGAAGAAGCCGATGCATAAGAGGAAGAACCGGCGCGGCGGCACAAAAGCAGCCGCCCTTTTTGCGCACTTAGCCAGCCAGCCGCTGCAGCGAAAACGGGAAAGTACTGCATACTCCGTTCGCCCCCAAAGCTGACAGTGCAGTGGGAGCTACGCGTTCGCCGGACCAATCAGCCCCCGCCTCCCTTTCGTCACCGCTTTCTGCGCGTGGGTACGGTGCGGAGGGAGCGTGAACACGTGGCGAAAACTAGACGCACGACTGCTCCAACGAGTGCGCAGCTTTTCCAACACTGTCAGCCTGTAGGGACGAACGGAGTACACAAATAGATACACGCGAACGCTGCTAGGTTCTTATTCTCCGCGATTCGCCAATGCCTCTCTGGCATCAAATATGCAGGTATTCACTGCTTCGTGTATGCGCATGGGACCAGTTTGTTCTGCTTTTCCTACCTACCGCGCAGTAGTGGCCCCCCTACCGCGCGCAACAATTCGATTGTAGTCGCTGCTCTTGGGGAAAAAAGAAAACCACTCCGAGGTGCCTCGACCAAGCGGGACTTGTGTAAGTGAGGCGGATATGGAGAAGAGGCGCGGGTAAAAAGGGAATATATCTTCCGTATTTCCTTGTTTTTGGGGAAAGGTGCCCTTTTTTTCCATGCCGCTTTTTTTATTTATTTTTTGTTCTCCGGCGTTCCCGATCCGCGAGTTTCAGACTTAAACTGTGCATTTTTAAACTTATTTTTTTATTTTAAAACGCCTTGCTTTTCAACGTACCCTTGTTTCGGCGTGGGAATGTTGGGAGGGGGAGATCGTACGATTTCCCCTTTTCCCCTTCGCGCTGTTTGAGTAAAACGGCGTTTGCGTTGGTGGAATTGACGTTGATGGTTCGGGATGCCTCTTTCACTTACTCACTTCAACTCCTTTTCTTTTTTCTTCTTCTTCTTTATTCGTTTGTTTGTATTTGCGCGGAGTCGTGTTCTGGGGAACTGGTTTCTTGGTTTTTAACGAGCCTTGTCTCTTCATCGCTTTAAAAATTACACGCGCTCTTGACTCCATATTGACGATACCGGATGGAAGCACAAGTCATTAAATTTGCTGTCACTGCACAACTTAGCATACGTTTTTCAGTTGCATGATATGCCACGAGTGTACAACATGCAGTTGATGATGCTAACGGCAACGCAAATACTGTATGTGTACATATCACGGAAAGCGGAAGATTGAATTGATTTAGTTTCAAAGAAGTCATCCCTCTCCGTCACTGTCCACCACTTTTTGAAATCGTGTGCACACAGCTGCTTCTACAAAACCACCACTAATAATAATAATAATAAAGACGACTTTGGTCATTTATAGCGTCATCAATTCTCGAGTGATCCTTAAAACAACCCTTCCATCATTCTGAGCGGTTTCCATATTTGTGCAAGAACTCAGCTTTGGGCACGTAAACATCGTTTCACTCCCCTTCCAAGTAATATATTGTAGCGTCAAGGAACACAGACTTTCGACAATAAATTAGCCTAGTGGCTCTTTGTTAGGGAGTAATGTTGGCATAAGACCAAAAGACCAGATCCAGTACGATTGATCGTGGAGACTGAGAAAGAGGTCCCCATTCTGTGTGACCTCTTTCGCGGCGGAAAGTAGAAACGTGCGACGGGACTGCCATCCCGGGAGAGCGAAAGGAAAGTAGGCACGCAAACGCTTGGAACGACGACAGAGAGAGGTCGCGGAAGCTTTTGTTGACGCACATGAAAAATCCACAGAACACTAGCCATAAACAGCTTCGCTGTAAAACAACTTGCCAAAACTCCCTACTGATACTGTCACAAGGAAAAATGCAATTTCTTATCTTCGGAGCTCGGGCAATATTATGGCGCCCCCAACCTTTTACAAAGATGTCACGTGAACTTTCTGTGTCAGTAAGTTGAACCAATGCTACTGGCAATGTGCAATCTAAACTTCCGCTTCTCACAGGGGCCGGAGTTCAACGCCTTTTTCGGCATTGTGATTACTGCATCATTTGTACAAAACAATGCCAAATCTCTCGCTTTTTTGTATTGATTCGAATGGTGTACTACGCACTGTTTATTGCAACTTTGTATCGAACATCCGCAGTACCTGCAAGTTCCACGATGTTTCTCATTCTTTGGACCGTTTCGAGGAGCCAGTTAGCTCCGTCAAGTGCGCTTCTTCTTGGGCACCGCTGAACTGCGGAGAAGCGACATTCGCGGAGTGGACGCCGCGCTTTTGTGTACCTCGCTTTGTTGCAAGTTCCAGACTTGTACCGTACGCATTACAAGTAATCAAATTACTTGTAATCGATTACTTTTTGGAGTAATTTTGTAATCAGTTGATTACTTTTATTAGGCAGTAATCACAAGAGTAATCTGATTACTTTTTGAAGTAATAAAATTACTTGTAACCGTTACAATTTTTCCACGGGACCCCCCCCCCCCCCCCCGGCACACACCTCTTTTTTATGAAATGACAAAAATAAAATTGGCTTTTTTTTTTTCGAACGGAAAAAAGAAAGATTTTTGCGGAGCTGTAGGAAACGAGGTCAATCTCTTTCTATGTACAGTTTCTGTGGAATGTCCGTTTTTTTTTTTCGAGCTGGGACTGGGAGTGGGAAGCCCCAGGGAAGCCACAGTGCGTGACAAAGGCCATTCAGGGCGAAGTTTGAGGAAGCAGAATGTAGCTTTGTGAGTCCTTCGTTCAAACTAGCCCCCTCACGCACACACACACAGAAATAAAAAATAAAAAAATCCTGCTTAGGGTACCTACTCGCAGCCCGTAGGAGAACCAAAACCGAAGAATGCCTAAAGCGGATGCAAAATATAACAAAGGCAGTTGAAATATTTCCCCATTTCCCCTACGTGGTCTTTGTGACAAGCAATGTTTCGAGTTGAGAAGTGGTCGGGGCGATCTCTTCCGCTAATGGATACTACACATGATCCGTTTCAAATCCTGGAGCTGCTGCTCTTTTGTATAACATGCGAGCTCATCCACATGTGAATAATAAAATGAGCGACGCAAACTTTGAGCGACAACCCTTGCTCAAGCTTAACAAGATCTAGAACCCTCTCCGCTCCCCCCCCTCCCCCCCACACACACACACTGGCGAACGCCCAAATCATTAAACGTCTTCAAACAAATTCTATGCTTGTGTCCGCATTGTGAAGGTGCAACGACCACGAAGAGGGAGCCAGTTTTTCTTCTTCAATACTTGTGCAAATGTGAAATATAGGTTGGAAGTAGTTCATTGTTATGAGCGCTAAAGATGTGTCTTCACACAATAAAGTAATCGGAAAAGTAACGATTACTTATTTAAGTAATGTCCAATTACTTTTGCCGTCAAGTAATCAAGTAATCTAATCGAATACTTTTTAGCCAAGAGTAATAGTAATTGTAATCGATTACTTTTTTTAGTAACGTGTACAAGACTAGTAGCAACGCAGACGCGTGTTTCGGCAAAACAGCGGGTTGACTCATATACAGGGTGTTTTTTTTAACTGCACCAAATTTTTAAATAAAGGGGGAAAAGTTTTATGAATGCGGTTTTCACTGCGTGTTTATATGGCTCGGCGGACATTAGATGGGAATATAACCATCACTATTATCAGACTAATTAACTAAAATCCGTTAATTAACTTTTTAATTACTGTAATTAGGATATATGTTTATATTACGAACTTTGAGGCAGTCATATGCCAAGACTGTTCCATTTTGTAGAATTCGCGTAACCAGCTTGTGTACCGCGATATTCGTCCACGAATTTTGCACTTTTATCCGGCTAATGTAGCAAAGTTCGGCTATAGTGGCCACTTTCGTGGGTTTGCCGAATTGAGTGGATAAAAAGTCGGATTAAGTAAAAAATTCGGGGGCAGATATCTTGGAACACAGGCACATTACGCGAATTCTACAAAATGGAACAGTCTTGGCATATGACTGCCTCAAAGTTTGTAATATAAACATATATCCTAATTACAGTAATTAAAAAGTTAATTAACGGATTTTGGTTAATTAGTTTGATAATAGTGATGGTTATATTCCCATCTAATGTCCGCCAAGCCATATAAACACGCAGTGAAAACCGCATTCATAAAACTTTTCCCTTTTATTTAAAAATTTGCAGTTAAAAAAACACCCTGTATAAGATATATATTATATTATATATATATATATATATATATATATATATATATATATATATATATATATATATATATATATATATATATATGTTTTATTGAGTTTATCCTGCAGTGCTTAAAGGCATCGTCCCCCAGGAGAGTGGCGAAGGTACAAATATGCAAACACGTATACAGGAGTATACAATTATCAATCAATATATAATACATATAACCATTAATTATATACATATGGTCAATTATATTCCTCAACTGTTCGCGAAAAAAACACACAACAACAACGGGTATTTAAAAGTATTCGTTCTAGAGTTGAACCTTCAAGTCTTACACGACCTTTGTGAAATAAATTTTGAATCTGCCACAAGCCTTCTGAACATGACTCAAACTTTGTTGGCCGAGGAGTTCCTCTCAGACCCGACCGTCCTCTTGTCCGGCGTCCCGCAGGCCGCCATGTCCCCGCTCCAGCCGTGGGTCTCCGGCGCCGGGCCGCTGCTGCCGCTGTCCGGAAGCCCGCTCACGCCGACGGTGCGGTTGGGGCCCGGCGGCCCGAGTCCCGCCTCCGTCGGGTCCGGGAACCGGACGCCAACCCCGAGCACGGCGCCGGACCCGGCGCCCGACTCGGATACGCCCCTCAACCTCAGCAAACCCAGGGGCAGTTCCTCGGGCAGCACTGCCAGCAGGTACGGCAACTGTTTGTGAGCAAACTTTTCTTTCTCTCTCTCCTCTTGTTTAAAGTGATAGCTCTTTACGGGATCTCCTCTACAGACCTTTGTTGGTCACATTTGCTGTGCTCTAGCAAGCGAGGCCATAAAGATTGTGAGCAACGGAGTTGAGGCCAGCGAGACAAAGCTAAGACCACAAAAAACAAAAAGCGTCAGCAATGGAGCACAGTTACGTTGCTGATGCTCTGTCCCATGGCCTTAGCTTTGTTGCCGACACTCCTCAATGGTTCGGCAGCCGAGCTGCACTTCATTGCTGACACTCTCTCAGGGTTTGTTGCTCCTCCATGACTGACTTCCTGCCATGGTTTGATGTATGATAGCAAACGTGACCTATGGCATTGTGCTGCACTAAGTTGGGTGGGGGGGGGGGGGTAATTGAGTGGTGCTGCACAGTAATAATAATAAAAAAATCCGCGCTGAATGGCTTGACGAACTCTCAACCCCAGTACAAACCCAGTTGGAACTCTACCATAATGTGGTAGAGTTTCTACCATAATAAGCAGACTGTAAAGGCATGAACTCCATGGGACGAATATGCTGCGAATAACCGACGAATTTTGCCCGGCGGCTTTTGCTCTGCGCGTGGAATGAACACAGTGGCTGCTACGTCGCGCGCAAAGGAAGCGTACCGTCGGGCAGCGTTCGCCAGTTATTCGTCAGCATAATTCGTCCCATGGAGTTCAGCCTTAAGACTGAAGGTCTTAATAGAATAAACTATACTTACAGACAAAGTGAGAACAGCGGGGAGGAGCTTCAACTGCCCTAGTTCCAGCGCAAGCTTCCAAGCTTCGACGACATTTTACGATTACATTGTATGCACTGCAGGCATTTCGGACACAATTATGAGATGTCCCCAAAGAAGAGGTGCATGATTGAAGAAGAAGAAGCGTGCGCACATAAGGGACAGCCTAGGCTGAGGCTCAGCTAGTCCCAGTGCGCACGTGCCATCCTTGATCGGAAGGCCTTGGCCCCGTCGCTGCCAACGCTTTGACAACCGTTCTTCAAAACAGTGGGCAAAGGATTCCGAGGCTCGTCGTTAGAAAGTGCCGCTAGTTAAAAATAAAGACCTTGCTGACAGTTGCCACACCTCCGTTGAATCGAACAGAAATTGCTAAGCCAGGCAATTATTTAACACCAACAACAACAATAATAACAACAATAACAATAATAAACAACAACAGTAACGACAATAACAACAACAACAATAATAACAACAATAATATTAACTTTATTGAGCATGAAAATGTAGAAAACTGCTGACATTTGTGATGTTCACTCGGTGTAGGGCTTTGTGGACATGCTCAGTAGTCTACCAAAGTGTTTAAGATTTCTTTGTCATAGCCTTCGAATGAACGAGTTCTGCCATGAAGTTCCCAACCTATCACTGTTGATGTAGAGCTATCTTGTTTTCTTGAGACGGTGAATATCTCAGGCTACGTTCCAAATCTTACTCGAGTACACTTGAGCTACTCCCATGCGTCATATCGTGTGACAACACTAAAAGGGTAACGCTGATGCGAGTAGGATTTTGAACACCGAGGTACAATCCTTTTACTCCGGAGTGGCATTGAGTTAACAGAGAATACAGCCTTGGTGGCTTGAAGGGTCTAGTAATACAATGAATGAATGGATGGATATGGCCAAGTCTTTTGAACTGGGTGGTGCCTTCCGCCATCTAACCTGGTCTGTAAGCACCTGCCAATGAATGGTGTTATTAGGCTATGATAGCACTTAGGGCTACTTCCACCAGAAAGCTTATAGAAGTAAGCACGAAAGCGTGTCTCAGAAAAAACAAGCACATAATAAAAGACAAAAATATAAGTGCTGATTGTTGTCTATGTGCGACTTCCAGAATTCTATATTATGTGCCCCTTTTCATATATATGTAGTTATATAAAGATATGAAATTAATTGTACTAATGATAGGCAGCATCAGAGCAGTATTCAGAAAATGCAATATCCGTGTCCTCCAATTTAATTTCTTTTTTATGCATTGGGTGTTGAAACGAGAGCGAGTAACATTGTAATCACTTTTTTCTGCACAGCCTTCTCCGGCATTTTTTCGTTGCACCACACGAGCTAACCCATGCTTTGGTCTTTGTGCAGCATCAGTGGGAGCCCGACACCGGCGACGATAAAGCACGAGCTACGGGAGTCGGACCGTGGGTCGATATCTCCCCGGGGGTTCCAGCCAGGGATCTCGCCTCATTCAGCAGCAAGCCTGCTCAGTGCTACCGCAGCTAGTGCTCCGATCTCGGTAAGAAAAATGTCACATTTTCCGCCCACAATGTGCGAAGAAACGAAAGCGATAGCTGTAGCACGGTTGCGCAATGTGGGTGGAATAGTGCCGTCACATACCCGAGGACAGACGTGCAACGTAGTTAATTCTCATAGCCGTCGTGGTTGGCGTCGTGGATGCCACTGACGACTGCCACCAGTAATCCGGGAAGTAAATGGGTAAGTGCGGTAGAAGTTTCCAAAACCATCCAACATTATGCATAGCAACTGAATACGGCCAAAGTAGGATTTCGCATAACGCGAGGAATATTTGGAAACAACTGTTTGTTTAAAGCAGACGACACAAAGACTTTCCCTTCATCACGCCATCCTTGGCGGGACGCCAGGGCTGCCCTTATCACTACCTTCGCACAACTTCCCTCTCCTCGTGTCAAGAAGGGAGGAAAAAAGGGTTTTCGCATGCTTAGCGCCATAACAACCAACCAGGACGAAATCTCTCCAAAGAGCCACCCATAAAGTTTTCGCTTTAAAAAGCAGCAGCGCTTCGTCCCTTGTTTCAAACCGACGTTGCCACAGTTGATCAGTATGGGAGTTGTTCACATGCCATCATCGGCATGAGCTGTGGATAAAGCAGCTTATGGTCTGCTGCAAGCAACAGTTTCGATGGCGCAAGGGTCTTGGTGAACACTCACTGTCATCACGCACTTAACCAAAAAAGGACACAGTTATAGCCACCAATGAATACTCCCTACGCAACGTTTTCCTTTACGATGAAATGCAATTTCATAATACCTTTGTAGTAGAATCGATGCACATGAAATACGCAAAGAGCTGTGGATTATGGAATCGTCGCATGGTATGCACTGGAGGCACATGATAGAATTCAACCTGAGCCGGTTTAGGAACACTGGTCTGCTTTGTTACCTTGCATGCATGCAACGATCCAGTCATCCCTCCACATCTGTCGAGGGGGACCATTTCAAAAATTGTCCTTCACTATATGAGCCCTAGGAGCAAACTCGGTTTAACACTGCAAACAGTGTCAAGGTGTTAGAGGAGAATTACGTAAATAACGAGATCAGGACGACACATCTCTCCAAGGCCCAACTGGATCAGAAGACGGCAGCTGCCCTTTGTAAGAGTATCATGCCTTTCAGAGCCCGGCTCGCTGCGCTCCGAGGCCAGTGCCCTCTGTGATTCTCTGAACCTTCCTAGAGCCTAATTAGCTCGCCCTCCCAGCAATACCTTTCTATCTTTTTCTTGGCACAAAACTCACAAACTAGACATTCCACTTCGTGCAGTAGTTCGGAGAAAAGGCTGTTTTTGGCGTGTTTCTGAAAAAGCAACTCTCAGTTCTTTTTCTCCCTCACCTCTCTGCACTGACAACTCCGCAGCCCAGCTAAAGCCTTTAGACGAGCTTCATTCTGCTTGGAACACCGTCGCCGTTTTCTCGCTTGGTGTAGTTGGCCCAACCCTGGGGGTTGGGCCAACAGACGCACCAGCGTATGGGCTTCCGCCTTTCTGTTTCGCCTTGCACGCCCCCAGGAAAACACCTGCTTGTGCAAATAAAGATTATTATTATTATTATTATTATTATGCATTATAGCTTAGACATCCCACTATGCTCGGTTTCGTCAGTGACGCCATTCACCTCCACAGCGTGGTCAGGTTCCAGAACTCAGCAGGAATCTCAGTGTCGGGGTCTCTGGAGCTCATCGACCTCTACCTATGCTCAACCCTGGTGAAGCAGGAGGGAAAGGTCTTTGCCCAGAAGACTGGGGTTTGCATTGGTGCATGCCTGGCCCCCATCTTGAGTTAGATCGACCTGTTCTTCGTGGATAAGCGGGTTTCCAAAGCCCTTGCAACTCTTGCCCTGAACACATCCATCTTCCGATATGTAGACAACTACCTCATCGTTTACCAAGCTACCTCAGATCCTCAAACTATAGCACAGGCATTCTCGGACAATTCGTATGGCCTAAAATTCACCAATGAGGCCCTCACGCAGGAGGAACTGCAGTTTCTGGATCTTCGCCTGCATCCTTTAGAGTCCGGCAATGGCTGGTTTTTGCAGCAAAGACTATGCAAATCAGTGCTTCCCTTCCACAGTTACCATTTGAAAAAGGTAAAAAGCGGAATTGTTCAGAACTTCCTGAAACTCATCCGGATCAAAGTCATGCCCTCACCTGGTCTCAACGAGTTGGTCCCTACAGCTTACCCGCCTCATCAAGGCGGGCTATCTGAAAGACTTACTCGGGACCCATCTCAAATGCATTATCACAGCTCAGGCCACCGGCACACAACCCAAGGGCAGGCCTCGCGCATCCCGCTTTGCATGCATTCTATACGTGCACAACATTTCTCACAGAATCAAACCATTAGCACTCCGACACGACACGCAGGTTTTCTTTTCATGCCGCATCAGGCTCTCCTTGCACTGCAAAAAGGTGAACAAACCAACTGCCCCAAAGGCATGCTCTGAAAACAAGCTACCAAGTTCGTACCTTGCAGACATGCCAGCGTCAACTCAATCTCGCTCAGGTGCGGATTGCGGCAGATTGGTCAGACAGGGCAATGTCTATACAACCATCTGAGGGAGCATGCCAACGAGATCAAGCAGGCGGCTTCCAACCCATTCGTTCATAGCTTCTAACAAGTAGCTCTCAGCATGTCGGCACCTGCCCGTCCTGCGAACCAGAGTTTTCTGCTGCCACCACATCTGGAAGCCATAGGTCGAGATACGGCCGCGAGATAACTCGAAGTTGTCGCCATGCGCCTTTCTCCGCAAAACAGTGGATCTCCATCTCTCTGACACTGACATGGCCTTTCTGTGTCCAGAGCCACAACAAACTTAGGTGCCTTTGAAAAAAACTTTCCCCACCCTTTCATCCCTCCTTGAGATCACTTCCCTTATTACGCTTCCTCCTCTTCACTAAACCTCCTTTGCTCCTCCTGCCGCGGCGACTTCCGTGGGTGTGGTCGGCTGAAAAATGTTTTTTCTCTCTATTTCCACTTCTCCTTTCTTTCCTCCTCAACCCTTTCAGCTCAGCGCAACGACAGTCGCGGATGTTGACGCTATGTCCTCGTCATTTATGTAATTCTCCTCTAACATCTAACTTTACCAGCACGCTCCAGTTCTCACGAACATTGTCAATGTGACAGTTTTCAATTTCAAAACAAGAATCCAGCAGGTTTCCATTGGGATGACATCTAATGCTGCTATGCTTTTAATCAGGAAGCAATGCTCCAATGCCTCTCACTAACTCCCCTAGCACCATCCCCGTCTTCTAACTGAAATCGTCGTTCTGAACAAATGACGTTAATCATTGACAAAGTTCCCTTAGGTGGCGGACAGCCCGCTCGTATTTTACATGCCTTGCTGCACTTTTTTCACGATTTTAATCGCAGCTGGTTGCCTGCTTTACCCGTCCCCACTCCACATTGCTCATTTGCCATGGGGGCCAGAAGGTAATTTATAAGTGATATAGAAAACACATTTCCTCTTTTTCTATGCAACGGCAGATGGGCTCACCATTTCTGTCGGCCGCGGCAGCGTATCCCGGTCTCCCGCCTCATTTGAGAGCACCGGCTAGCATCCCAGTCTCCCTCTCCAGTCTCATGGGACACCCAGGAATACCCTCCTACACAGGTAAACACAGACTGCACCTCTGTGCCCTCTTGATTATAATCAATGCTTCATGGAACGACATTCCTTCTAGGCTGAAGGAGTCGAGAAATGACAGCGTTACTTTCAGCATTAATTGAACGGAAACTTGTTGCATAGTCTACAAAATTCCACGTGAAAAAATATGTTCTCCCGGGCTTTTACAAATATTTTATCTCAATGCGTGAGGCATCCTTTTTTCAATCCAAAACATCCATAAAGTGATCTCTCACGTTTAGGGAACTGCTTTTACTTTATAGACTTGTTAGGTTACAACTAGCAGTTGTAAAAGTGCTAGTCCCTTAAGATACAATTTCTTTTCTTTTGTTTCATCTAGAGGTTGTCCCATTGTAGGTGACAGGGTAAGAATGCAGTAGAAGTTCCACCTTCAATGCAAGCTTTTTATCTTCAAAACAATTTGGCATCTTGTGAGTACACACACCCAAATACCGATGGAAGGCAATGAGCACAGGTTGGAGGCAGAGTTTCTGCCACATTTTTAAGTCAATATCAACCGTGGTGCAGCATTTAGCTACGATTAAATGCAGAACTCCATTTCATCTTAAGTTTCACAAAGTAAGGCTCCTTTCTGTCTTGGTGCTTTCCAAGTTAAAATTATTATTTATTAGTCAAGCGTAGGAAATTATTCCTACGCTTGACTCGATATGTCATTGTTGTATGGAGCGGCTTATTTGAATGTGCTGTTGATTGATCAAGCCGCATGAGTAAGTTTTTAAATATGTCGTGATGTGCTACAAGGTGAGCATTAGGCGGTGTTCCTACATTTCTCAAATTTCATGGTGCACATTGTAAGTGAAACTTAAAAATGGAAGCAGCATGCATAGTGGTTCATTTAAATCTAATTTTCTAACAAATCACCCCATACTTGATGGCAACTTTCTTGTGCGACAGGCTAGCATAGCTTCCATTGTGCGGCAGCCTTGCACATGACTTTGTCTTGTGGCACATTAGCACAAGCTCTAGCATCAAATAAAGCATGCTCGCGTAAGTAGCTTTGACAGCGTTGGAGCACCGTGGGAACAACGCCTGCCTCAACAATCTGGGACGAGAGATTCAATGCCAAATATAGGATACCTTTTAACGAAAACATGGAAGGACTATGGAAAATAATAGATAGGAAGGAAAAAAAACCAAAAAAACATGTTTTTTGAACAAGCAGCATCAAAACACCAATTTCTGTGGTTCGGTTGATTGACGTCACATTGAAATGCCAGTAGCCATGTAGCCAGACTTGGATAGGAACCTCCCCTCAGAAGGGCAGACTGTGTTTCATTATTATCGTATTTTCCGGACTATGGTCCGCACTTGGTGCATAATCCGCAAAAACAAATTTGGGGTCAAAAATAAAAGTTTTTGCTTAGATAGTCTGCACCCGGTGGACAGTCCACACTTTGTGCCTAGTTTGAACGTAAAAATTATCATATACGAGCACACCTTGACAAATGCCTGCTGTATTAGCTCACCAAGAAGCTTGTATCATACATAAATCAACATTAATACGCTCCGTCATTCAAAAAACTCCCTCAAGTCTTGTCACAGTGAACGATCTAGAAAAAAACGAAGGCTCGTATAGTCGGCTCCACGTCTGTAGATAGTCTGCATTGGGTAAAATTTCTACCTTCGAACACGTATGGTCCGCGGACTATAGTTTGAGAAAATACGGTATAGTCACTGACAGGATGAAAATGGCAGGGAGTTTCAGTTGTTGCACCTCTGTCATGAGCTTTCTACCTTTGGTAACACTCTGGCATCTCCACGAGCTTTGAGCATGCTTGCACAGCCAAAGTATAACGTAAACCAACGGGTGCCTGCTGGAGGCTAAACGTCCGAAGGATCGAGATGCCCCGCCATTCTCATTCTTTCAGTGTCTAAGGAGAGTTAGTCACTTCAGGCCCAAAGAAGCGAATTCTGTGGCTACCGGGGGCTTTCTTTTCCGATTTCTTACTACCGGCTTCGCCCGTCTTTGTGCATTGCTGCTTTGTCCGTAGCCAGGCTGCGACTTATATGGCCTTGGGGTTGCGCCATGCTCAGAGAGGTTGGCGATTCTAGGTGGCCTGCTCTCGGGCAGCCTGGGGGCCAAGGAGATGAGTCACCACAGCTCCCTGGTCGGGCAGGACAAGCCCTTCCGCTCCACCTGTACCTGCCCCAGTCCACGGGTGCCCTGCCCAGGCCGCCAAGCTCCTCGGCGTCGCGCAGGGACAACGACAGCTCCGCGTCTGAGACGGAAACGAAAGGATCGGGTGAGTGTTTTCAAAGATGTAGACTGAACTTTGCGGGAAGTGGTGTTTTTCTGCGGGAAGCTCAGACAGACGTCTCATGTTTGGCCGAGAGGCTTCAGGGCTCTGAGGGGCGGAGCTACCCGGCAAAAACTTTGTTTCCGACGAACTGTCGTAAATAAAGATACATTGACTGTCACTGTCTTTCCCGACGAAAACTTGGCTCAAAGATCCTCGAAAAGCGTCAGCTGCCAAATATTTGTGACTGTTGCGTTACAGAAAGGCGTGGAACGAAGACCCTGGAGTCAGCAAGAGGAACTTGGAACATGCTTTTATAGAGCTCATACACCGAACTCATTATAATTTTTCCTTTTTTCGAGTTTTATACGACACCGACAATGCAGACAGATGGATATGTGTAACAATGTGCCATATTTTTGTACTTCTTGGTGCCGTGTGCTATCGATTCAGAATTGACAAACGACTATGTGGGGTTGGAGTGAGGTATTGAAAAAGTAAAACCAGTTTTTCCTCCCTAGTTTAGTTATAACTCTAGGCTAATTACCTGCACCTCTTGCACCGATGCAGAAAGTGTAGGGCTGCATACTTACGGTATGTTTATTAAGATACTGACCGGAAGCACACCGCCCTACACTTTCCTACACCGAACGCACGGGGTGGAGGTAAATCGAACTAGCCTACTGCATATCCAGAAGCATCAAACTCCACCTATAAATTGTACATTGTTTCCTGGCCTAGAAAATATACGACTACCATAATACAGTGCCATCCACTTATAACGTGTGGGGGTTCTGCCTTTAGCTACCAACTAACACAGGTACCGATAGAGTGACCAAAGGGTTATCCCAACAGCGGCGGCGATCTCAAAGGAGCTGTCCAACCTAGTAGCGCGGTCCCCACATCTCTGCGGCAACATAGACGACGTTTAGGGCTACATTACCGCAGGTCGGTTCGATTAATTACCTCCGTCGGTGCCAATGATCGTCTACCTTGTCTCACTCTCTCGGATATAAGCGGAAGAGAGACACACGTACCAAAGTGAGACAGAGTCCAAGAGCATTTATTAGAACACTCTTAAAATGAACTACAATGTCCCCATCAAAAATGCCCCCGCGCCGGCTAGGTAAGAAAACGTCCTTACCTGCCAGACACAGGGTTCTGGAGGGCCAAGACCGGGGACGCATCGGAGAAGTCGCCGACACACATCCTATCTGTTCTCGCGGTCACCGGACAAGTCCCTTTCCCGAGAGTGGGAAAACAAGAGGCGAAACCTCCTCGCCTGTCAGCAGTGATCCGCATCCGAGCAGGGGAACGGAAATCGGTCCCCCGAGAGAGAGTGAAAGGAAGGCCCCCCAAGCCAGGCGGCCCTCCGCCTCTACGAACAGGTCGGAGCTCACGGCGAACGCGAGGCCGAGTGTTCCGACCCGCGGCCGTTATCACAGCCATCGGGGAAGGGAGACCCCAGGAATCCCCACAAACGATACCTAGAAAACCCGAAAATTCGATTGTTATAATCGACTATCGTTGTTTCTGGACTAGAAACTGAGCGCTTCTAGTCCAAAATCTCTAGAAACTGATCGTTATAAGCAGGACATTGTTATATGTGGTATCGTTATAAGTAGATTGCACTGTATCCCAAAGATGCACACACCCCACCCCTCTCCCCGAAAGATAACCCACCCCTACTTTTGGCAGGGTTTGCTATTTTTTTTTTCAAAAACACTGAAAGATAGGCAGTTACTTCCAGTAATTGCAGGGCCCTGGCCGCCTCGGCAGGAGTGGTGTTACTTAGCTGAGCAGGAAGCTAACATTGCCGGCTGGGAAGGAAACTCGTCTTTTGGTTCATCGCCCTTCCCCCATAAACCCAAGTTTTGCATGTCACGGAACCTAAAAGCAGAGCATTTTTTCCAACTCTTTTTGACCACACACTGAAGGTTAGCTCACTCCTTACTTTCACCGGATTTGCTTTGGACTCTAGGTAGGCCATCTCTCGGGGTATTACGGTACTTGTAGGTTTGGAATAGCAGGACGGGCTCCACCTAAGCACAGCAGACGCTATAGAGAGAAGGTGAGTGTAGAGTGCGAAGCCACTAAACACGAAGAGCAAAAGCTTTGTGGGAGGGACTTTTCGTGCTATTTTAAGCCTGCAACAGTCCATATACTACTAAGACTTCAGTGGCTTCTTTCTTGCACCAGAGAATTTGAGAATTAAATAGCGATTTCTTTTCTGTCTTAGAGAAGCTCATGAAAGCCCGTCGAATTGCTCACTGTGCAGGCAAGATAGCAGGTGCCAAGATCATCCGCCAGACGAAGAAGGACCCTGACGGGAAGCCCCACATCAAGCGGCCCATGAACGCCTTCATGGTCTGGGCCAAGGACGAGAGACGCAAGATACTCAAAGCCTGTCCCGACATGCACAACTCAAACATCTCAAAGATACTCGGTGAGAAAGTTTGCCCAAGGTTTTAGCACCTTGGCTGCGCGTTGCACGCCGGAAATCTGAACAGTATTCCTACCCCCAGAATATCCTTTTCAAAAGTTCATTGAGCAACATTGGCAGTTGCCACTGCTTGAAGTCTGGGAGTCTGGCTCAATGAGGGAAGGAAATATCTTGAGGAACATGAGGAGAATATAAGTAGGAAAGGGAAAAAAAAATCATCCGTTATGAAGCTCAAGGCAGTATGGAACTATAGTAGATATGAAGTGGTCAGAGGTATATAGAAAGGAGTGATGGTACCAGGACTGTCTTTTGTCAATAGTACTGTGCATGAAGTCAGAGGTTCAATCAGGATTAGAAATTTGACAAAGAAGCATAGGCAGATTGGCACTGGGAGCACATGGAAGAACTTTCAGCCTTTTCACTCTGGTGAAGAAGGAAGACCAGCGGAGCTGTACAATAGAAAGTAATGGCCGGCCTGTCAGTAATGGCCGGCCTGAAATTTGGAACAAAAGTTGACCGAAATGGATGATACACGGTGGGCACGGAAAGTATTCAAGTTTTTATACATGAAAAGTTTAAACACAAAATGGACAAACCGAACCCGAAAGCTTACATTTAAATACCTACACACTTGTGATGGGGCTGAACAGACTACTTCAGTGAAGAAGGGGTGAAAGAGGCAGAGGGGGAAAATGTTGGAGAGAAGAATGCAGGAGAAATCAGCTTTAACAGTGTATAGGTCATGAAAACAGGACATAAGAAAGGAAAATGTGTTTGACAATTCACTGGGAAGTTCTTTGCTGTTTGAGGCGAGAACGGGAGTTTTGAGGACGAGGTGGTATGGGGCTAAATTTAAGGAAACAGACACATTATGTTCCGCCTACCATAATGATAGCAAGACACTAGAACACTTGGTTTTGAAGTGCATAGGGCTTCTCCCTGCCCTCCCTGAAGGGTAACAGATTAGGCCGGGGCCCTAGGTTTTACTGGTGATGATGGAATCGGGACTCCCCTCACCTGACTCCGGCCCAAAGTCTCAACCCTGTCTCCCAGTGGGTCCGATGCTGGGGTAACGCCGACAAGGTTTGACCAGAGGGAGGGAAATGGGTGACTCCCTGCCAGGGGGAAGAGGCAGGGGGGTGATGTTTTTAGTTTTTCTTGCCCGATCCACCCAAGGTCATTCTGGTGATATCCCACACTGCCTGGTGATAGTTAGGGGAGAAAATTGGTCTTAGAAGGGCGGGAGGAATCATGTTTTTGTCTCTTAGGCTAGGTGGCGCAAGCTACCGCCCGTTACAAAGGGTATAGCCGTTAACATCCATCCATCCACCTATCCACATCCATCCATGAACACGAAGCACGCGATTGGATCTGAGTCCTCGGCGCAAGCCGATGCAGCGCTTGTTTTGGATATCAGCCGGGCTGAATGCGTGCTGAGAATCCGCGATCGAGCAACAGCGAACAGACGTCAGCGCAGACTTTCGAAAAGGTCTATCGAATGGGGCCACAGATAGAAAAATATTGTAAAATATTGGGCATGTGCACATGTCACAATAGGCGCTGACCTGGCATGTTGAAACGCTCGACAACTAACCAAAGGACACGTCAAGCGCCCACCCCAAACGTCCGGGCCCACCTAGCTAGATGATTCTCCGCATATCAGCAGCTGCTTAAGCACTCTGGTGCAAAGCGTCAAAGCCCACCCTATTATATCTGCCTTTTCTGTAGTTCTGCTCTTGAACTCATCTAGTGCCCATCCCCAAGATTTTTTTAAGATGTCTCAAAATTTTGGATGGGTATACACGCTTGGTATACGTCTAGAATTGCTGCTTAGGAAGAATGATTTGTTTTTTCAGCAGCATGATCTCTGGGTTTATTCGCAACTCCAACGCCCTATAGGTGGCGGGGCGGTAGTTCCAAGATGGCGGAAGAGACGGGGATAGATTTTCCAGGATATCTCGCGGGCGCCTGACCGCTGACGCTGCTCAGCGCGCTAAAAATGACTTATTTGTTTGCAAATGCGAAGCGGTTAGGGAGGGATCATATTACATATGACGGAGATGCCGATGCATGCTAGGAAAACGAGCATGCTGTTATTTAAAAGTTGCAGAAACCTTAAATTGCGAAGCTTAATAGTGAGCGAGCGCGTCTTAGGCACCGGCCAAGTTACTGTTTGTGGCAGAATAGTTTTGAGGGTGATGAAGATATGTTTGCGCTTTGCCTGGCCATTAGTGCTCTAAAAGAGCGCCGCGAACGGTGATCGCCAAGCTTCGGAAGAGCAGCGTTCACAGTATTGGTGTCTTCGCGTCACAGCCTCACAACTCGCTGCTCACCGTCTCGGTCGTAATCAAACTGCTCTATGGTTATCGATAGAAAGTTTGTCACCACAGGCTACCGTGCGGTGTAGCATTACAACCGCAAGCTCGCGATGCGCTTTTGAAACACAATTTTCAGTGCGCGCCAGAAGCGTTGCCGTGCTCATCACTCTAAAAAAAAAAAATGTTGTAGTTTTTACACTCTTTGTTACATATACGACACTCCAAAACTTCAGTTCGCCGTGCAGCCCTCTGACGTCAAACTGACGGCCCCAACTTTTACGAGAGGCTTGATGACGGCGCAATATAAGATATTCAACAGCTAAAATACGCATCAAAGAGTACCGAAAAAAAAAAACACCGAGATTTTGCAGTAGGACCAAGAAAACCCCGATTACTTTTTTTTTTTACAGTCATTTACACTTATTTAAGCTATTTTAATAAGTTGCACAACTCGGCTATCAAGCCGCTCGTGAAAGTTGGTAGCGCCGGTTGAACGTCAGTGCGCTGTACGTCCAACTGAAGTTTAGGGGTGTCGTACGCTATGCAAAAACTGCCTATAAACATAATCGGCGTGTTTAGGGGTTTTATTTATTGCTCTAGCAAAAATAAATATTTTAATATACCGTACATTTTTTGTACCGTGTTATTTGAAACATTGCGGTCCCTCTTGCCAAAACTGCGCGTTCTAAGCTCTCGTCACGAACGGCTGGCTAACACAGACGCGCTTAAAATGCTTCGAGCATTTCTTTATTTGCTTTGTAATTAACTGAAAGCAACTAGGGGTATTCTGTCTTTTTAAAGTGCTTGGAATAAATGGTCATGTTCCTTGTAACGGCCTTAAAACGCGAACCCATTCTCGATTTGTATTGCTCGACATACCGTTGCGCGACCAGTTTTCTCCTACTTATGGCAAAGAATAGACTTTTCGTATAGACCGTACTATAGAGTTCTTCATTATTGGCGGGAGCGTTTGCCGTCACGTTGAGCACAGATTGAGCTGGCGGCCATGCACAAGACCAGAAATCCGCAGCGTATGCGATACACGAAAAGTCCCTAATGAAATTAGACACCCCGGTCCTTCGTGCAACGCTGTTGCAAGGCGGAGCACAAGAATACCTTTTTTAACGCGCTCACTTTTTTCGTTAAAACGGCTTCACGCATCAAGGCCGACAGTCCGTGCCACCGTTTCCGCGCCACCGCCGCCGCTGCCGTCTCCGCTCCTCTGGTTCTCCGTTCGTCCGCGGGAGGGCGAGCGGCGCGCTGGAGTTGCGAATAGCTATGGGTGAGATGAAGTAACGACAGATAACGAGTACAAATGCTCATGAAACAGAAAGAATTGGGCAACTAAGACTCGGGAGAACACAATTGGAAACAGCCCGATAAACATAGATGCGCGATTATTATATACGGCCAGTCTTGGTGTAGGAACCACTTGCTGCCAGCCATGGGCGTCCACAGAACTTTTTCCATGGGGGAAGAAGAAGGGGGGGGGGACAACAGCACGAGTGCGTTTGGGGGGTAAACAAACAAACGAGGTGCTCCTCCTCAACTATCGATTTTATCGTTTATTCGCGACTTTACAGATCCACCCTTTAGCGTGGTCAATGAGGAAAGGATTATTGGAGAGAGATAATCCACTAAGTTGGGCTTGTCAGAGGTTGAACAAAAAAATGACCGCATCTCCACGTGGTGAATGATGTTGATTGGGGCGAAGCTCTGGTGGTGCTGATGATACTGATTTTATTGTTCATAGGTAGTGCTGATGGTGCTGATTTTTTTTTATTGCTCATAAATAGTGCTGAGTTCTGGGTTGCGTTTCGACTTCATTATTACTGCTTTATGGTCGGTGAAATGCAGAGCCAGTGGTTCTTCTAGCGGATCAGCTTGGATCCGCTAGTCCCGCAGTCGTGGACGAGGGGTTAAGGCGATGGACTAGAAATCCATTGGGGTCTCCCCGCACACGTTCGAATCCTGTCGACTGCGCAAACATTTTTTCTTTTTATGTGAGCACGGACTCCGGACGGACGGACACACAAGGCTAGACCCTAAGGAGCTTCGCCCCTAAAAAAAGACTCAGCCCCCAAAAGCAGCTACTTTGGAAATTATGCATCTCTTTGAAAGTTCCCTGACATTTTAATGAGACCAAAGGATGTGGGAGAGAGGGTGTCGTTCTGTACTTCCCCACCAGCTCCTATTTCACCATCCCTTTTAGGAGACATTTTTTAGAACCTATTGCGAACTTGTATCCAAACCAGGCTTGTACAATACTCACTTCAAGTAATCAAATTACTTGTAATCTATTAGTTGTTGGAGTAATTTGGTAATAATTCATTTACATTTATTAGAAAGCAATTGCAAGAATAATCTGATTACTTTTGGAAGTATTAAAATTGCTTGTAACTGCTATTTTTTTCCCTTCCGTTCCTAATGGCACCCTTTATTCAAGTTTCATACAAGTTTCCCACGGAGGAATCCTCGAACAAAATATCAGACCGGAGGATGAAAATTGGTTGATTAGGAAGATAAGTAGTTCATAATTCTGTGATTATAATCCAATAATGGGCAGTACGAAAGACCCATTGTTAAACCGGCAGAAAGCTCTGTCGTTTTGAAAATCAGAAGTAATTGCAGAAGTAACAGACACTTTTTCCAGGCAATGGCCAATTACTTCTTGCCTCGAGTAATCAAGGAAGTCAGAATAAGTGCCACTGTCTGTTGCAACATAAAATCTGCAGTAGAAGGACCACCTCCAAGGAAAGCTTTCTACCTTCGGTAACCCTTCGGTGCATACACAGCGAAACCTGATGGAAGGCAACGAGCACAAGCTGGAAGGGGAGCATCGCCCGCCAATTTTAAGTTGCAACAGACAATAAGGCATTCCACTAGAACAGGGGTCTCCATACTTTTTCGCTAAGGTTCCAGATCAGGGAACTGTCACTGTCTCAAGGACCGGGGAAAAAAAAAAAAAGTAAATATACTAAATAACAAAAAAATCAGCAGAACCCATCCTTTGGGAATGATTATCTACGTTAATGCGAATAGCATCAAACGGTGCGGAGTTATGCGCGTTCGTCAGGTGGCCAGCACACTCTAGATACGCCAGCCCACTCTTGAGGCGATTCTAAATTTGTTGACACTTTCACAGCCCTGCGCACGATCTCCGCAGCCCAGCACGTGCGTTTGTGTCACTTAGGAAGGCGAGCAAAGCACGCGCCATACGCACAAACACTCAAAATGGTACCGACCAGACTTTCTGGCGTCTCAGCTAGTCTCAACCAACGGCACTTTAAACGGTTGTTTATATCTTTACTATAGGACGCGCTTTACAGCGCTGTCACAGCACGGTGCGCGCGCGTTCCATGCACGAGGCTCATTCCGCTCTCGTGAGGCTGAGCACGGTCGCTACATCACCCTCTCCCGAGCGCGGGAGAGGGTGAGCTAGCGGCCGTGCTCAGCCTCACGAGAGCGGAATGAGCCCTCGTGCATGGAACGCGCGCGCACCGGTAGCTGTGACAGCGCTGTAAAGCGCGTCCTATGGTAAAGATATAAACAACCGTTTAGAGTGCGTTGAATGACTGCCTTCATAGCTCTGTGGTTAGCGCGTCTGCCTGCTGATCAAAGGGTCAACGGTTCGAATCCCAGCCGGCGCCGGTCTTTTTTATTTATTTATCGACCCGCGGCGTAAGAGGTTAGATAGCCAGATAGATAG
This sequence comes from Ixodes ricinus, assembly GCA_037355805.1. Lineage (NCBI taxonomy): Eukaryota > Metazoa > Arthropoda > Arachnida > Ixodida > Ixodidae > Ixodes > Ixodes ricinus. The sequence goes on along the minus strand of JAZHYW010039493.1, from coordinate 5,980 downwards.
ATAGATAGATACATAGACGAAAAGTGCGTGAAGTATCCAAAAAATGCTATTCGCATTAAAACTAAATAAATAATCCCAAGTAAGCAATTATTAAATACAAAATTAAAAGTTAAAGTCAAAAGTAAAGAAAAATGACTAAGGTGGATAAATAAAACTACTTTATTTTTAAATATAGTCTTTAGCTAAAAACTATGGCATTACACAATAATAGGGACCCAGAAAACTGGCCAGACATAAATCAAAGTGCACAGGAACTTTGGTATGTTCCAACAGGGCAGAGAAGACTAAGAAATTAGAATGATAGAACTGATGCTGACAATACGTAATAGATACAACACAGGACACTAAGCTCAATATACATGGGAATGCACAGGAAGTTTAACATACGAATTTACACAGGTATGAAGCAGGGGACTAAGAATGGTACGTTGGCGAGGACAATGTCCATTGAATAATATGATGAGAGGACGCGCCTACAGTAGGAAGTTTTTTCTTGCATTTTTTATTTTTTTTTGGCATCTCAGTTTAGGCGGTTGGTGCGCATTGCAGCGCCGTTTCTATGTACACTTGTTTTCGTGCCAGTAGTAAAGCGGGCCTGGAAGGACCGCGGACTGCCCCACTGGCCAGTCAGAAGACCTCTGCGAGCTGGAGTTTAGAGATCTGCACTACAAGCTCTCTGGATGGCACCATTTTATTCTACTTCAGAACCATCTGCCTATATCCGGGCATTTCAATGGATTTGGCGGGGGAAAAGGGGGAAAGGGCATGCGCCTGAACCCGACCGAAGACCACAAACCGGCCAGTCTCGATGTCTGGGCAGTTCTGGTGGGCTGTACCACCGAGACTGCCCAAACGTATCCAATACCTCCTAGATAACAAAGCCGTAGTGCTGATAGAGATGTTGTCACCAGCGAAGGCCAACGCTAGGCACAGATTGGGCACGACGAATGCGTCAACACTCGACTCAAACTTTACTCGAAGCCGAGTGCTGACGCAGCGATCGTTTCCAATCTGTGTCCAGCACTGGCCTTTGCTGGCGATGCAAAAATGTCAGCACTACAGCTTTGTCGTTTAAAGGTGTTAACGTATCGGCTCCATTTCTCTCTCTCCTCTTGCTCCAAAAGAGTTTACAGGACTTTATTCACCCAAAAATCAACGGCGCGTCATGAGCCCTCCGTCTCGTCAACCGCAGTACTAGTGGTTTGAACAAGACGCCAAAGTTTTAGAAATAACCGTAGCATCGTTCCAATTTTCTGGAAATTTTCATGGGAAGATAGGGCCCACTCTCGGTAGCTGGCACCATTCAGCTCCATCTATTCCAGGGCTCCTACGCCTGTTGCCATCTTCCCATTAAAAATGTTAAAAAATCATTTGTAACTTTTGAATAATTGTAGTTCTGAAGCTTTGGCATCTGGTTCGGACTGCCGGCGCTACCTTTGAGCAGAGAATGAGCGTTCGGCTTGGCGTAGCTTGTTTTTGCGGTAAAGGAAACCCCGTAAATAGTTTCGTACATAGCCCAGTTGCAGTGTGGTGACGGCGGGACCTCACCCTGGGGCTCTGGTCCGTGCGCAGGGGCCCGGTGGAAGGCCATGTCCAACTCGGAGAAGCAGCCATACTACGAGGAGCAGTCTCGGCTGAGCAAGCTGCACATGGAGAAGCACCCGGACTACCGGTACCGGCCCCGGCCCAAGCGCACCTGCATCGTGGACGGCAAGAAGCTCCGCATCTCCGAGTACAAGTCCCTCATGAGGGCCCGAAGGCAAGAGATGAGGAACTTGTGGTGAGGCACGCCACGCCCCCACAACCTGGCCACTTTGCACTTTTTATTGTACGGCAGGCTCGCGTACAGTCACGTGTTCTTAAAAGGAAACTGAAGCTTGTAGTATTTGAGCATGCTGGTGGCTATTTTCAATGATTAGAAAGAGGAGACATAGGGGACGATATAGATGGGACAATCTTTCAACTTCAATTACATTTATTATCGACCTGAAGCATGGTGCAAGACCGCATGAGACAGATGGGGGACGACGCAGACAGAACACTTTCAACTTTAACTACATTTATCATCGGCCTCAAGCACGATGTAAGACCGTAGAGCAGTCTTGCACCATGCTTGAGCAGCCTTGCATCGTGCTTGAGCGGTCTTGCACCGTCCTTGAGGTCGATAATAAATGTAGTTGAAGTTGAAAGATTGTCCCGTCTGTGTTGTCCCCTATGTAACTCCTCTTTCTAATCATATAAAAGTGAAGCAGTTCTGCATTTAAAAATAAACATTTAAGTCATCTTCCTGTGGCCTGCAGAATCACAAATATTAAAATTATATCTTGGATCGATGCACCAAATAGCCGCAACTAGGCTTTGAAGATAGCGTCGAAGCCCTTCCTTCCCGGCGCGTTAGGTGGTAGGAGAGAATCGTGAAGTATTATACAAAGTTCTCAGCATTTCAACACCTTGCGCAAGCCTTACCCTACCAGTCGAAATCGCTACACGTGTTCCCTCATAAGCAGCACGTGCGAGGCAGTTGAAACCTCTGGGTATGACGTCACACCCAGCCGTTGGTTTTTAGGTTTTCATCATGTCTGGCGATATGTTTGGGTCAAATGCTCATGATATTCATACTCACGGGAGAAAACTACGATAGAAATCACCTCTAATCCGTTTTGTTCAAGAACCTTTCCAGCTTCCCTTTATTGAGGATCCCATTAATACTATCACCGTGCTATATAGGCAAAATTTTCTGAGACGGTTTGGGTAATTATGTGCATTTTTGTCTCATTATTAAGGACGACTCGCACTAAACACAATTTGGGGGGGGATAAAGGGGTTCATATTAATGACACGCGACATAACCATAGAATAGCGAGCATGAGCCCATGTCAGAATATGGGACCTACTTTTGAGACACGAGCGTGCGACCATGCCCACCACCTACTTTTGATGCGTCTGATATAAAGGCTAAGCCCACCCACAGCAGCAAACTCCTCAGCCAACCGCGCTAATTGAGGTGCTCCTCCTTGTCAGCCGCTTCTTAGAGAAATCGGTGCAAAGTGGTGAAGCTTTATGCACGTGTGTGGATGCAAAGCTGGAAAGCTTGACACAAGAGCGCTAGCACACAGCAAGCTTCACAAAAGGGGCACGGCTGCTTTAAAAAAGTTGAATTGTTCGCCCACAATGTGCTAAGAAACGGAAGCGATAGCTGTAGCACGGTCCCACAATGCGGGTGGAATGGTGCCATCACATACCGAAGGAGGGAGGTGCGACATGGTTAATCCTAAAACTCGTCGTGGTTGGCATCGTGCATGCCACTGACGACCACCATGAGTGCTCGGTGATCCGTAAAGTAAGTGGGTAAGCGCGGTGAAAACTTCTAAAGCCGTCCAACATTACGCGTAGCGATTGGATACTGCCAAAGTACGATTTCGCATTTCACGGGGAATGTTTGGAAAACACTGTTTTGTTTGAAGCAGACGACAGGAAGAATCGCCCTTCGTCTCGTCGTTACTGGCTAGATGGCGGGGCTCCCTTCTCTTCTCTCTCCGAGCTGCGCGGCCGACAGGAAAATTCCACTTCCCTCTCTTCGCACCAAGAGGAGAGGGAACGAGGGATTTTCCATGGTGGCGACGACAGCCCATGACCTTGAAATATCTGCAAAGTGCCGCCCATAAAGCTATCGCTTTAAAATGAAGGGCTCCACCAGACGCCTGTACTACGGTGTTTGGAGCATGTCTTCGACTGGTGTGTCTAGCGTCCAATCTTGCCCACACATCAAAAGCGGTCCCAAAGTGGCAACAAATGACATTGCAGAAGCCGGAGCGTCATGCTGTCAGATGTCGCGATCCCGACAGTTGGTCGTAGAAATGCCAGCGAAAAGCACGAGCAAACGCAAGTGTTGCCGTCGTCCAGCGTCCCAACTTCTGGCTGCCGAAGCTTTTGTGGACTGTCACGCTAGAGAGTGACCTGCAGCAGAACAGGGGTCTGCAACATCTACCCCCGTTGCTGGGACGCAGCCAGGGTTACGACCAGTGACAGCATCACACTTCTACGACGTCACTGGGCAGAAATCGAGGAACCACCTCTTTGGGATTTGGTAAACACGACAGTTGGAGACGCGTTCCATGTACCATGCCTGTACTGCTCCTATACCATTCTTTCAATTCAAACAAGGGCCTACCCTCCCACGTGCTGCTTCTGCTTTTCTGCTTTTGGACCTAACGAGGCAGCCCTATATTTAAGGCAAAAGCCTTACTTGTCCCATTACGCAAAAAGCCGTCAACGTTGTACCAAAGGGATAGGCATAAAACTATGTCATCAAGCACGCGCCTCAGAAATAAAACAAAGAAAAGCACAGCCACGCAGATGCTTTGTCATGGACACTGTCGGGGGCCGGCGGGGTTCACCGTGCCTGCGCAGTGAGGTGTGCTGCTTGAAAGAATGCGCTGTGTGTAGGAATGCTTTTACATTCTTACACATAAGCAGTCTTAAAGGGGCCCTGCAACAACTTTTTGACCACCTTTAAGTTGCACCAAACCTTAGTGCACTGAACGTAGTAACTTAGTGACACTTTTCTTTTCTCGAATTTAGCTTTATTTTAGAAGTTATAGGCAAATGATATTACAAAAACAAGCAAAAAATAACCTCCTTCATGACGTCCCTGGTCCTGGCTTGGGTGGCCGTGAACTAGAGGAGGGGTAGTGAGCTCGACGAGCACTCACGGCTGCCACACTCCGTGTCGACAGCTCGAGAGGGCGCCACTAAAGCATCTGCTGGATAGGCTGGATGAAGCGGGTGGGCAGAGCGGCTCGCATTGCATTTTTTGCGCGACTAAACACTAATTTGGTATGACACTTCATTGGCCACAAATGACAGCAAACACGGGGTAAAGATCAGTTCAGAACAGGAGCCACTTCGCACTGCCAAACCGCCAAATGGCCAAACAGCAAGCCAAACCTGCTCGCCGAAGGCCTTCGGAACGCTCGGAACCGGTCAGATCCTCCAGCCCATACGACCGCAGCGCCACCACATACATCCGGGACCTTTCTACGCTCGCCGCTTCACAGCAATGCGTGGCGTGCATAGGCGCCTGATCCCACTACCCCTTTCTAGTATGCGCGCCTTTTCCACCACTTGGTGGCGGTGGGTAATCTTTTTGTTTCTGTATTTTATAAACTAAATTTGTTTCTTTTCTGATCTAAAATACTGAACAAAAACTACTTTCATCAATAATTGAAATGGTTCGTGCCACTTATATTTTGTATTTCAACTAAAAAAAGCTTTTAGTGGCTCTGACCAGTCGTAATGCAGGAGCTGGCCAGGACCGACGTCATACTGTTGTCACATGCCACGCGCGTTCGGTACCACAGGGCGCCCTTGTAGATGGACAAGGCTTTTGCGTCGTCCGGTTAATCTTTTTGTGACTCTTATCTCGGCTTAAGCATGCACTTCATGAAGTCTAACAACAACGCCTCTGTATAAAACAGGCTACATGTAGTACCTCATACTCCTTCTCCCATTTTTAATCAGAAGGGGGAATTGAATGAACTGGTTGGATGGGGCAAAATGGCCTTCCATCAATCAGGATTCAAGTATGATTGCTTTATTTGGTGCTATTAGTTGGCGCTATAAAGTGTTGACTTTGCTGATGTACCAGTGACTTTGCTCTATATGTACATACATGTATCTGACATATTGCTGATCACATTTTGAAGGCTGGTTCACACGCTTCCATTTGACCGTAACCGACTGCACTACGATTCCTTGCATTCCACTGTGACGTGTAGAGTGGAGTTAGAACAAAATGGTCCCAGCATGCAAGCAGCACTCGAATATGCTTTTGGTCTCGAACTAAAGTTGTGCAGTATCTGCAAGACCAAATCTATGCACTCTTTACAAGAAACGGTCATTCATAACATTGTCGGCATTATTTCGAGTCCATTATAAAATGATGCGTAAAAAAACAAAACCCCCTAAGGATCATATACAA
>JAZHYW010039491.1:0-37866 GCA_037355805.1 Ixodes ricinus | reverse complement strand
AGACAGAGAGAGAGAGCGTTGGGGGATGGGAAGAAGGAAGACGAGAAATATTTGGGAAGTCGAGTGAGAGATTGAGGAGAAAACTCCGAGTTAAGGAGAGGGGAGAGGAGATGAGTGGTAGCAGTGTTTGCGAGAATAATGTTTCAGTTAATATATAATTGTTTTTTTCTTGTTCGTTATGCGTGTCGTCCGTGAAGTCCGTCTTTCGTTATATAAACTGAATTTCGACCACCGCGCTGGAAGTCTTTTTTGAGTTCGTACTTCAAGACCATCACTCGTCGGCAAGCACATCCATCTTATCACTCCACTCCACCATTATATTCCCATATTCCTCAGAGCTCCATGAAAATTGCTGCCTGGGTGATCGGGGTTAGGGACAGATTCCCTTCACAGGTAAGTATTAGCTCTGGTTTTCTTAATAATTCGGTGATTCCAAACAACTCTTCACGCGATATCTTTTGTTATATATTTTTTCTAACATTCCTCTATTGTTTATTTTTCGGGGTCTTTTGTTTTCTTTCAGACGCGGCTGGTCCTCGTCGCTTTTTTTACTTTCGAGTGAGGAAAGATGCCGCGTTCTCTCTTTGTTATAAACATTAAAACAACGAAAGGTTTATTTCTTCTTTTCGCTGCATTTGTAATTTTTTTTGTTTCAAGAAGTCACCAGCACACTGGTAGCCGTTAACTAGGTAATATTTTTTTTTAATGGAAACGGATTTATTTACAAAGGACCTCACTGCTACGTGGATGCGGTCTTCATTATGCGATTCGTGAGTTCGGCGAACATTAGAGAAGCGAACAATTGTCATAGTTTGTTTGATAAAAAACTAAACTTCGTTGATTAAGTTTTTAATTAGTGGCATGAAGGGCAATATTGCAAATGCAATTTCGAAGACAGACTACATCTGCTAAAGCAATTCAAAGAATTAAAAAAATACAACACCAGATCGGAAATATTCGTCCACAATTTTAGCCCCTCTTTACTGCAGTTTCAAGAAGTGCTCCGAATAGCAAGAAAATTTATATTTGTGTTCTTTTATGGGATTGACGAGTTACGTGCAATAGTTGTACAAGTTCACTTGTACTATTTCTTATATGTACGTTCCCGAATGGGAAAACTTTACATGCGGCACTCTGTTTTTTTTTGTTGTTGTGTAGGGAACTCTACATTTATTCGATTAATGTTCACATGCTGTTAAAATCTTGACAGGCACAGATAAAATTAACGAGGGACTTTTCTACGAGCATTGCATTTGCACTTGTACAACTTGACGTAGCCGCTCAATTGTGGGGGAGAAAGGCCACAAGGGTGAATTTCCTTAGTCTTCCACGGTAACTGTCTTTAAAAATGTAATTGAAACATGGCCCATAAAACCACTAATTGAAACATTTACCAAATTTTTGTTTATTAGTCACTTCATTATAATAGTTATTGCCGTGATCGGTTGCTGTGATCGGTTGCTTCCTCCTCGTTTCCGGAGCAGACGATGGCTTGTCCGAGGGAGGCTTATCCTTGTAGGCGTACTTTCTTCGGTCGGGTGTGGAATCTGTAGGGTCAGGTGGTTAATATTTGCAGATAACCCCGTCGCCGAGAAATAACTTGTAATCTCCTGCATTTCAGTAATTTTGTAACGTAATAATTACATAACATTTTCGTAACAGCTTCCTTGTAAATCGTTACATATTAATAAACAACCCTTCCTTCCCTCGAGTGAAAAAAAAAAGTGTTGATTTTGGTAAAGTTGACCGCAGTCACGCGCATTGACCAGCTCAAAAGGAGGCTTGGCACTCTTCAGTTATGAAAATCATTTCTTTGTTACGCCAAGCACCTGAATCTTTTTTTTTTCAGACCTTAACAGGTTAAGAATTTCCAAATGTGTATAAAAAAAAAGAAAATAAAAAGAAGTGAGGGAAAGTTATATCCGCTTTTGCTTTTTTAGCCTCTGTTTTTTTTTTTTATCGAAGGTTGGGAGAGGAAGAGAGGACACCAAGTGGTTGTGTACCTCTTTGAGAAGCTCGAGGCAGTAAGTGCGCAGACAAGAGTTAACAATTTCCCTCTTGGTGATAGTGACTACGAAATACTCCCATTCAGTGCCTCAGTTGAAAGGCTGTTCAGCGTAGCAGTCGAAATCTTCACGAATAAATGAAGCAAGATGTCTGACGAGACTTTCGAGATCCAGGTGTTGCTCAAATACTCAAGGTCAATCATTGCGACTGGTGGCGACAATAAACGCCTGTATAACCCTCTACCCTTTGTTTTTACTTCAGGACAGTAATGTTAGAAGTAACGCCACGAAAGTAACGGATTACTCTTTGGTGTAACAGTCACTCACTTGTACAGAAGGGTAAAGGTGTCGGCCTCCACCCGCCCCGGAATTTCCCGAATGGAGCAAAACCACTCAAGGGTTCTTCCGGGCAACGCGAGGCCGGCACAGGGTTCCCTTCAAACCCCTAGTCTACCGGGTGTTGCAGGCCAGCCTCTGGTCACTTTCAGAGAATTCATTACGAGACGGACGTCAATCCGTGGCGGACTCTGAAGCAGTGAATGCCCCCTGCAGACACCGGACGGACAAGATCTTCAGGTCTTGTTTCGGGAGCCCGAGCGACAGCACGTCCTGTGCGCTCTGTTTGCACCAAACTTCTCGAAAATTGAGAATCGCACTGGTGACGAGAGGGTGCTCGCGGTACTCTTTCCTTTGCAGTTCGAAGTGATCTGGGAGACGTCGTACTTTCGCACTTTACTCTCGTGGGACTTTAGGAGCGGATACCCACAGGTAATGACCGTGGCATCGATCATTGCGTTCTGTTTTTTTCAACGCCGTGTTCTCCTTTTGTGGCCCGTCGTGCAGCGATGTCTGGGATCAGTGTTTGTGGATCTTTGAACCACTTCTCCGTTTCCACCGTCCACCCCTTCTTCCTCAGGCGTTTCCTGGTTATTCCGACCAAGCCATCATGCCGCTTGAATCGAGCCGCGTGAGTTCTGTGGCATTTCTGCAGCACATAGTCCAGCATCTCGGATGCACGACAAGCCCCTCGACGATGCTTGTCAGTGTCGCGCCGTATTTTTGTTCTTGTACGTACGGTAAGGGAGTTGATCCTCAGCTTGTTGGCATCTATGAATGCTCTCCCGTGAGTAAGCTGGTACCCTGCTGGATCCAACGGTGAGCTGCTGGCATATGCCGTACCTCACGGAGGGCACTGCCGTCACTGCTAGCGTGGAGGAGAGGACTGCAGTGCCTTCCGATATTCTGCTTATCACTTAGGATGTTTCCTCACCACGCAAGCCTTTTCCGCTTTTCCCAGTGCCGTTTTCACCATGTAGGTGTCTGCGGCGTGTCGGCAGATCGGGCTGCTTGAGGTGGCCATCCGAGACAGCCGTTGTACCTGCATCCAGGGGATTGCAATGCTGGAGGATCCAACCCCCAACCCGCCTTCGTTCACAGGTGCGTGGTCCAAGGGGTGTGCCGTGCAGGAGCGCCATCCACTTACGCACCGCGTCTCGGACTTGGACGTCAAGCCTTTTTAGGAGCTTCCGGCTCCATCTTCCGAGCACCAACCTGTGGTAGAGTCGGGGTATCAGGTAGAATCGGAGAATCACTCATGTCTTTGCTGGGGTTTCAGAGGGGCCTTCGCTACTCTGTCCAGTATACTGGCTACGTCCTTAGTTAATGGGACTTTCCGTCCGTTTGGGGTGAACTCTACTCTGGGATACTTCCACCTGGCCTCGATTCTGCATGAGGGGAAGGGAATCCCAGACGCGAAAAAGCTGCCTGTCGACATTTCCTTCGTCCTCTTCTCGCGACCCGAGGGCACAATTGAGTCTGAACGACTTCTCCGTGTTGAATGCCAGCTCCCGCGCACCCACGAATGTGTGCAGGTTGTCCCATCTCTTCTGCAGACCTGTTTAGAAAAAAGTTTATTGACATCAATTCAAAATCACTGGACACATACATAATATACACACTGGTCTTCAAGCTTATTTACAGTATTTGGACCCTTCGATACAATGGGCACACTTTACACAGGAACTGAAAACAGTATCTTATCCCTCACGCAAAAATAGCGTACCAAAAACACTCATTCAGGCTAAAAAGAAATAGGTGAGAAAAGATTAAAACGTCCAACTCGGATGTCATTTCAGTAAAGGTCCTATCACACCAAGGGAAGTGGCGTGAAAGAAAGAAGGACATGGCCAGCTATAGCTTACCGGGACACTGCGGCCTAGTTCCATGTTTTCCCGCCACGTGGCATATCAACCTTGAAGAAGATGAGGCATTTAAAGCGAGATAGGAAAGGACGGGTTTTACCGCTATCTTAACCTCATCTCTTGCGTATCTTTCCGTCCTCCCATCCTTTCACCGCTTAAATCCGGCTGCCGCCGCATTTTCCGATGAAATGCCGTATCACGCGTCAAAAGTAGACAAGTGGGAAGGGCGTTTGCTTATCGCGAACGATTCTCGGGTGAACGTTGAGGCTCTATAAGTGCAAATTTCCTATCCTATTTACACCTCTGAGGTGTATTTCATTCGTGTTGGTCATATTTTTATATCTACGTATATTTTACACTGATTATTTTGCTGGCTGTATTTTTTCTCGTACATGTTTTTGTTGCGTGATTTATCACGTTTGAGTTTGAGTTATGCATTCTTATTTCTGCAAAAAGTGAATATAAGGCTTTTATACTTCGTCTCACCCTACGATGGACTAAAGGCAAATGCTACGGACCGCCAGATCCAATCACGAGCCCCTTAGAAATTGTGCGGTATTTCGCTTCGATGCACGTATCGGATCCCGCGTCTCGGATCACTGATCAGGGGACGGGTGGACAGTGGCTCGAATCGAAGAGCACTGAGTGACTCAACAATTTTACATCGCAAAGAAAGCCACGACATATAGGCTCTTTGCAGCGTCGAAGCTATAGAAATGATGCGGCGCTTTTGGATTCGGAGCATTATTCGTCCACCCCTAATCAATGTTAAGCGTGTCATAGTATAGCGTGGAATGGGATTGGACCTGGCGGCCCGTGGCTTTGGCCTTTAGTCCATCGTAGGATGAGACAAAGTATAGTGTTAATACATAAAAAAGTAAATACATATATAAATACAACAAGACAGCTAGGTATTTTGAGCTGCCTACACGGATTATGTAAGCGACACTCTCAGGACATCTAAAGACGTATTCTTAAAGCGATTTTACAGTCATTCAAGATTAAAAATAGCAGAGCACAGAAAACAAGCGAAACAAAATTATTGCATTGTCATCCACCTGATAGTAACACTAAAATGACTGCCGTGTGACAATCGAAGGCGAAAATAGGAGGTTATCGCAGACGACAGCGGAAGAAAACAACAACAAAGTTTCAGACTGCCCCCTCAGAATGTCCGAGCCTAGCGGTAGCAGACCAACAGACGAACCGGGGGTCGAAGCGAAGGAAAAGAGTAAACACTAAGCCAAACAAAATAAGGATACGCGATGGCTTACGCGCCGGGTAAACAACAAAAACAAAAAAAGAGCGAAAAACAACAACAACATAAAAGCAGGAGGAAGCAAGAACGCGGCAGAGTGGCGTCGCTCAAAAATATAAATGAAAGAAGACTCAAACATGGAAAAAGAGTGGAGACGGTTCAACGGTGTCGGCCTTTATCCCAGAAGTAAAGAAGCAGCGAAGCAGAAGATGTTAGTCGTCGCCGCGCTAACAATCGGAATTCGTGCACTCTAAATAACGTGACTGAAATCACCTTTTTTGCGGGCTACAGCGCTCTCCCCTTCTTTCTTTGCAAGCGCGAGAAGCCTGCTTTTTTCGTAACTCCGCTTATTAATCTATCATAGCGTCAGATTGCATATCCACAACGATCTCTTTCAGAGTATTCTGACATTGCTGTAACGTACGTGGTTCGATATTGACTTTTGCTTCTTCATCCGGGGACGACCTTAACGGGATTTAGCCAGCTCGCCTATTCGACGAAACGGTTGTAAGCAAGACATTCATGAGAAATGGGAATTGCAACAACAAAACGAATTGACTGATAAGAACCATAAAGTTGAAACAAAGCTATGGTTCTGAAACGTTTGTACATTGCCCTTTTTCACGAAACACCGCGAAGGCATACATTCGGGTTTTGCTGAGCTTCACAAGATATGACAGACCGTTTTCTTCGGGAGAACTCCAAAATTGCACCCTACAAGCTGTAACTATTCTTTCCACGCGAAAAAAATGTCCTTCACTCATCAGCTGGCAACCATTTTTTAACTTTCGGAAGCAGCGAATGTCCGTGACCATTTTTTTTTGTTAATCACTCGCACGGAGATAGGCAAAACTCATGCATTTTGGAGAATTCGCCTGCTAGCGGAGACTCTGAGTTCGCCAGGGCGCTGCAATCACTTTTCGCCCGCTTTCCGCGGGAGCTGCCAGTATTGGCTTCCACGGTGATCTGGCTGTACTTTCAAGACAGCAAGTTCATGTCCATTCGCGTCCGACTATTTCACCGAGTAAATATTTCTTCGCCCGTATACATTTTGTCGGCGTCGCTACGGAATACATATGTAGTTAGGAGCAGTGTTGGCGGTAACGCGTCACAAGTAACGGCGTTGCCGTTAACGCGCTACTTTTTTCGGTAACGCTGTAACGTACTCGTTACTTTTTCAAAACAGTAACGGGTAACTTACTTACGTTACTTATTTTCAGAAACGTGTAACGTAGTTACGTTACTCTTGACATATTCTTACCAGGACTAAAAATTTATTCAGTTTTTTTCGTGTTTCCAATCGCCAAGTCATATAAATATTTGAGTTTTTGCCATTTTCTTTTGCGTTTTTTTCGTTTTTCTTCTGGCTATTTAGGTAGAACAGTAGAAAAAAAATTAAGGTAAGTATGTTCAGTTTCTAGATGGATACAATATTTTTTTTAATATGGCGCTTATGCATGCTTGCAACGTCAAAAGAGTAAAACGTGTTATTTCATAATGTAGAAAAGTAACGCAAAAGTAACGTGCGTTATTTTTTAACGGTAACAGTAACGCGTTCCTTTTATTTGCAAGTAACAGGGTAACGCATTGCGTTACTATTTTTCGGTAACACCTACAACACTGGTTAGGAGTTATCTTTTAAGTTGTGGCAGTCAGACGAAAGCGGAGTTATAATGCCCTGTGGAATTTCGAAAGAGACGTCCGGGCCTTCGTTGTTTCAGCATCACTGCATAAAACTTAGCCGTGTTCTGACGCAGACAAGATTGGGTCAGCAAAAACCTTAATGTTTTTAGCTGTGACTTGTCGTCGGCTAACCATCAAGTCTCATTTTCGATTCCTCAAGCAGCCACCACTTCAGTGACACATCGGAACTTCCCTACAGGGTAAAACGCACATTTTCACCTACATCCTCATTGCGCCCTTACAAGTTCACAAATAACTAATTCGATCAAAGCATAAAGCGAAATTGTAATCTGGTTTTAGTTTAATGTGTGTAGATTGTTTGATTCAACATAAGAATCAGGATCAGGACCAGGCAACACAGGCTGAAAACTTGTCAGCCTGCGAACTTTGTTCGTAGGTTAACACTCGCCAAAATGTGAAAACAATATGCGCGGTCGAGTAGGACCTTTTTTTTTGCTAAGTTGTCGTAGTTGCTATTTAACAAAACAAAAATGATATACTTTGACGCAGCCGACGCTACGAGCTGATGGGACCTATCGGAGAGCATCAAAAGAGCACACATCATGGTGTTCGTCATGTTTCTCTACGTCTTCTATCATCACCGAACCAATCATAAACGGAAAAGGCCCGGTGACTTCCGCTTGGACGCGGCTATCACTTCTTGCTCGCGAATGCGTCGGGCATCAGTTTTCTTTTTTCACTCCGTAGTTTCGTGATGACGCAAAACCATGCATTGGTCGGGGCGTATATCGCCAGTGAATGCACAAAAACGGTTACTTGATTGTCAGCGGAGTAAATACTAAGGCAAGGTTAAATTACCAATGTCTAAAACTGTAGTGAGGAATGCGCCAGTTTCATTTATGAAATATTATGTCGGGTCGTTCAGGTCTGTTTTTCTTCAGTCCGACTCGTAATAATTTACGGCATGAACGTATTCGTGTCTAAGCTTTTCCTGGGTAAAACGTTCTGGCAATAATTTCGATTTGTTTCTAGTCTTTAGAGTTTAGTTTTGTAGATTTTATTTTTCCGGTGACTACCTCGTAATGAAGAACTTTTCTCTGAATAAAAGCATTAAAAAAGTCAGCGAGAACGAAAACGAGGTGGTGCACGCGAGCGAAGCTCACGCGAAATCGCATGAGCTAAATCAGCAGATATAACTCGAACATTTTGCACAGCACCGCTGAATACTTGATAGTCCCAATTTATTCGCATGCGGAAAAATAAGCGTCACAACATTTTATAAAAAATTGACCGGCATGCCAGGACCTCAAAGTGTCCAAAAACACTTTCTAAAAAGAAAGTTTAAAATCGTCCTTGTTGCGCTTTCAAGAGAAACCGCAAAACGTTATACTTTCTAGGGTCTCTGCTAAAGCTCAAGAGACAGATATGCGCTTTTCGCATACAATAAAAGCAAGGTTTTTCGTTTTCAAGTTCAACGCCTCTTACCTCTTATCCTGGGAACAAGCCCATATCTCGCAAAGTTCCCCGGGAATCATGCAACACAGCTACCGGTGTGCACATTTTTAAAATTGTAATCCTACTAAGGTGTTTCCTGCAGGTTCCCTTCGAGGCGCACTTCGTCAGAAGCGCGCCGTTCGCTCATTTGGGGGAGAGATAATGTAAAACATGCCAACTTTGGGGCCTGTTATCTTGGCAACAAGGCCTTATCTCGCAAAGTTCCCCGGGAATCATGCAGTGCAGCTACTGGTGTACAGTTTCATTAATTGTAATCCTACTAAGGTGTTTCCTGCAGGTTCCCTTCGAAGGCGCACTTCGTCAAAAAGCGCGCCGTTCGCTCATTTGGGGGAGAGATTATGTAAAACATGCCAACTTTGGGGCCTGTTATCTTGGCAAGGGCGCTACCTCGCAAAGTTCCCGGAATATACAGTACAGTTGCTGGGTATACATTTCATTAATTGTAATCCTACCAAGGTGTTTCCTGCAGGTTCCCTTCGAAGGCGCACTTCGTCGAAAAGCGCGCCGTTCGGTCCTTCGGCGACACATTTATGTCAAACATGCCAACTTGGAGGCTCCTTGTCTTGTCAGCGACGCTTTATCTCACGACGTTCCCCGGGAATCATGTAGTACACGTTCTAGAGTGTCTATTTAGTTCTTGTTTAAGTCGTTTAGGTCGTTTCCTGCCAGTTCCCGAGAAGCGCACTTGCCCAATATATGCACAGTCACTACTTCGGCCGTGGATATTCTCGAAGTAGCTAAGTTCAGCACGTTTTATACTAACAACCAAGTCGTAACTTAAAAAACTCCAATGGAATCGTATAGTACTACCACTAGGACGCATATTTGATCTGTCGAAGGCTATTCCTCATTTTGGCAGTGCGAGATGCAATACTTCTGGTAAAAAAACGAAGCTTAACTTAATAAAAGCTTGTACTTTTTGCATCTTCGGCGTTGTTAAAGTTTGTGCCCGAGAAACGTTCTAGAACTCAAGCAAGTGTCAAACAATGTAGTCGTGATCCGTGTCATATTTGTCATATAAACACGAAAGTGTAAAGTGGCCTTTCTTATAGGATATGCAACCATGCAGGGAAGGCATATACGCCGAGCGAGTTGGCGATGTAATTAACTATCTCCCGGGAAAACTGGGAGAGTATTTATAACGTAGTTGCTTGCTATTTTCATTAGCTTACCCGTCCTACCATTATCCGGAAACTTGTGAAATTCAACATTTTTTCAGTCGTAAAATTAATAAAATTAAAAGAAACGTATAATTTCATAAGGAGCCAATTACCTGTTTTACTCAAGGAACCGAGAAAAACAATTCTATAAGGCTGATATTTCTCCTTGCTTAGTGTATATCACCCATTTAAGTAATATTGGGATAACTTTAAGTTATTCGATTTGCATCACGTAGATTCTATTATTTGGCCGATTACGCCACTTGAGCCGAGAAATGGTGCAACTAGTTTTTGTCTGGCAATCTTGGGGATACTTCAATATTGCCCAAACAATATTAAGACGCTCCGCTCCGTTCAGCATCATTATAAATGCTCGAAACTAGCATAATAGAGTCGTACGCGATTGTGCGTACAATAAATCAATAACATCAAGAAAACACCTCCACCTAACAGCTTTATTTCACATCGCCGCCTACAGTTCCTGCTGGATAGTAGTCGGATTGAATTCGCGTCTTGACACAGTACGAGCAAGAGAGTCGTCGCTGGCCACTATAACCATCACCTCCATTTCCTAATTCAAAAGAATGCCCTGTGTAACTATGCGGTGTGAAATCCTGCGTTTTATGCAGTATCGCGTGGAGTTCGGGTGTTATTTGTGCTACTCACTTAAAACATTAGGGTAAAATACATTGCTGGTGCATGAAAACGTGTCACACTTCACTGTAGTTATGTTTACTTTCAGGTTAATAGGCATCATATTAATAGTTAGCTCGTGCGCTAAATCACTCGTTACTAGTGAAAAATCTCATGATCTTATTGTCTAGGCTAATCTATATTTTTGTCAACTTAATCCTATGCCGTTAGCAAAGAGCGTGAGAAAAAGCGATCGCGAAAGCTAATCCACTTTTTTAATCCTGAGAACGATGCTTTGATCATTAACAACACAATTGCCACCCTACGAGCGGTCTTGGGTTTTTACTGATCTTCCACCTCTCAAAAATTTGTACCCTGGAAATTTTCCAAAAATTAAGCTTGTGCCAAATTCTAGACATACCAGGCTTGCGAATAGAATTCACTCATACATGTAGACATAAAAACATAAAGCAGTCTTTCCGCAGCACGTGTCGTGCTGCGGGAAAAACACTGCGGGGCGAGGACTAAAGCGGCAATTATTTATCGCTCTGGGAACCTGAGAGAATGCTGTTAATTGTTAGCTGTTGGTATATTTTGGCAGCATACAGTCTCAACTTAGTATACGTAGGGGGATCCTTCTGAAATACCGAATGGTTATTTTATAAACTCACGAGAACTACAAAAAAAGTGGGATTTACATAGGGTCTATGGGAGCGATAACTAATTTTCATTGGGAACCTATAAAAAAATATTCTGAGCTTGTTGAAATTTCTCTCATACTCATAAATCGCCCTCATCTTAATAATTCCAGGGGAACTTTTCATTATTTTATCTTGATCGGGTAGATTCTATTGTTATTCCTGGGCGATCGCGCACACCTGCCAAGAGATGGCGCAAGTGGGTATGTCCCGGAATCTTGCGGCTGTTCTTCCATTGGCTAACCGGACGTAGGGGCAGGACCATCCCCGTCTCAGGAACTCCTGCTCTCCCAGCCAAAAAAGTTCGCGGTCTAGATAACGGTACAAGGAACCACGAAGACTGGACACATGGCTCGCGTACGACGCTCCTGCCCCACAGCAGCACAACATTCTGCCAAAGCACATGCTGACCGACTGCTAAGAGGAGCAGGGTGAAGCCTCCTTGAGGTTAGCGGCGGCCCGAGATGTGGTGCACGATGCCCAGGGTGCGAAAACCATGGTGCACGAGACGCCAAAATGATCGTGCAGCGGTGCAAGTCGCAAAAACGTGGGAGTTCGTCTCCACTTCTCCGCAGTTGGGGCACCGGGAGTTGGGCACCATGCCCCAACACTGGAGACGATCCCTGGTTGGAAAGAACCTCCCGTCGTCGATGCCACTCGAGGTCCTCCCACGGGTTCAGGAAGACGTTGGGAACCAAGGAGTCCCACGGAAAAGCGCTTGCCCGTACTCGCTCATCAGCTGTGATCCGCGTCAAGCAGACCTCCTCGACTATACGAGCCGGTGGCTCGTCTCGCACCGTATGTCTGGCACCATTATGTCTGACACCATTCTGCCTAAATCTTCTTGAAAAGTCACCACCATTTGGTAGAAAGAGAGGTGTAATCTCAGCACTCAGGCAGAGGTTTCCGAGGGCCCGAGGCACTACGCCTTCGACGCAAGGTACCCAAGAAATACAAGGCCAAACAGCGCGCCAGCTGTTCTTTGTCATCAAGCACCCCCAAGATGGTGCAAAGCGCGAGCACTTGCAACATGGTGTCGACACAAGGCATTCCCCTTCCTCCGAGTGACGTTGAGAGACGGAGGACAGCTCTGGTCACGAGCTCCGTGCCCTGGCTCCAGTAAAACCTAAAAAGGCAGAGTCGTTACACGCCGGCAAAACCACGGTGGATGGAGGCCGACGTGTGCCGTATAGAAGAGTTGGCCGCAAAACTGCTCTCTGGAATACGCTCTGTCACGAAGCGACAACGCAAACGTTTCCGCCCTTGCAACTTGGCGCTCGACGCGGAGTTTATATACTTCATTTCAGCTTCCGTCCGAGCGCAGCCAAAGGCTGAGGGACGGTTCGCAACTTCGGGAAGAGCATTCCTACACACCACAAAGTAGTCCGCAAAAGTAATTTTTTTTAAAATAACTGTTTTGTGCGTAAACATTGCACAATATTCTAAAAGTGTACTGCTGAGAATGATTTGCAACTAAAGGAATTAAATGTCTGAAGTTTATGTTTTTATTAATATATGTAAATTCATGTGGTTTGGTGAAAACACGTATATCCGCTGGCAACACGGCTGCTGCGCTCGGTATTTCTGTGTGATATCGTTCTCGTAATGGCCGAATCCTGTGCTTCCCTGCTTTCCTCACCGAGTCGCTTCAAAACGACCTTTCGCAAAGGCACGTTTGGGCATCAGGTGTGACGTGTCAGAGGTTGTGATGAATGTCTACTTTCAAATTCGGTGGGAGACCTTGGCGGCGTCGTACCGTGAATGCGTTGAAAACAAAGAAAAGCGTCCGGGCCACTACAATTCACTGAAACTCGGCGAAGTCGGGGCACTCCTTTACCTGCCGATCACATTGAACGCGGAGAAGCTGGTGGAAAGGACTGTGCCTCGAGCCCTGGTATATCCAAACAATACAAGGAAACATCAACGGCCGGGTCGTCGGGCGCCTTGCAATATGTACTTAAATCTCGAAAACTACGCCGAAATGTCGAACAGGTGGAAAGCTCGAACACAGA
The DNA here is from genome assembly GCA_037355805.1 of Ixodes ricinus. Taxonomy (NCBI): domain Eukaryota; kingdom Metazoa; phylum Arthropoda; class Arachnida; order Ixodida; family Ixodidae; genus Ixodes; species Ixodes ricinus. The sequence goes on along the minus strand of JAZHYW010039491.1, from coordinate 24,739 downwards.
CGCCAGCGGCCAGCCCTGCGTACTGACGTCCCTTGTGACTAAATTTCCAGAACGTGAAAGGGCACTTTTTAGACATGTAGCAGACGATACCGTTGATACACCCGTAGCAGACGAAATACTCGGCAAGCGCGGGCGGCGCGGACGACCGGCGGCGCAACGGAGGGATACAAAAGTGCAGGTGAGATCGCGTGACCTATTACCGGGGTGTGATTGGCTCAGGCCACACGTAGCTTTGGCTGCGCTCGGACGGAAGCTGAAACGAAGTATAGTATCCGCGTGCGTGGCGACACTCCACAACAGTAAAAAAACACACCGAGGACACGAACCACGGCTACAGTTTGGATGTCTGCATGTAAGGAGGGAGGGAGCTTCCGAAACGAAGAGCTTGGCTCTGGGAAGTGTTTAAACGCAATCCCGAAAGGAAACCGTACTCTGAAACAAGCTGTGCAGCTGACTCAAAGCTTTGTCAGTCACACAAAAACAAACCGACGTCGTCGGCGTACACGCTAACCGCGACATCACCGCAGCCAGGTAACGGAAAGCCGCGTATGCGGGAGCAAGACGCAAGGCGTTAGAGGAGAGGATCCAGACATAGGACAGAAAGCAGGTGAGACAGGGGGCCACCCTGCCGCACCCCTCTTGACACGCAGAAGGGAGCAAGGATCTGCCCATTTACTCGGAGATGGCTTGTCACTGTACAGGGATCGGAGCAGGGCTATAAAGGTGACAGGAAACTCAAAAACGTTCAAAATATAAAAAAAGAAAAAAAGAAAGAAAACAGTGCTTGACTTGATCGAAGGCCTTGGCCTGATCGAGGGAGACGAAGCACCCTGACAAGTGTATAAAATTGGAGTTCAAAAGATTGCGCGTGAGGAACAGAGACGAGAAGTTGTTTCTGCCGAGTACGGAACACATCTGTGTTGGGCTTACCACATGGCGCAAAATGTGCGCAGACGGGAAACCAGCAGCGACGTTACCAACTTGTAGTCTGTGTTCAAAAGCGTTATGGGCCGCCACGCCTAAGGGTCCGACGGAAGCCACCTTCCTTAGGGATGAGCACCACGTGACCGTGTTTGAATGATGGCAGGACGGCGCTGTTTCCAGACTTTCGTTGATCAGCTGGACAAGCTGGCCCCGAATATCTCCCTAAAAGAAACGTAAAATTCGGCTGGCAAGCCGTCCGGCCCTGGTGCAGACCTAGTCTTCATAGCGCGAAGGATCTCGAAAAGTTCATCGCGGTCGGTGGGACGCACGAAAGACGACGCAAAGAACTTGGGGCAAGCAGGAACGTCGCCACAAAAATGGCGAACTTGCTCCAGCAAAATTTTCGGCTGCAAGGTGATCCGAACAAAAAGTTGTGAAAAGAAATCTCTGAAAACCGTGTCTATGTCGTGTGGATCATCGGAAAAGCTCCCGTCCGCGAGCTGGACATTATGAATGAAAGGCGGTCCGCCTCCACCAGTTCGCACGGCGCGGAGGCACCGAAGAACCTCTGGGTCATCCACAGGCCGGTCTTGCAGTCGCTGCTCGACAACCGTTCGGGAGGACGAGCCTAAAAGGCGCTGGTGTCTATCACGGAGGACCGCCAGGTATTCCGACATCAGGTGTGTGTGCGCGCGACTCCACGCTGCACTGCGCGGATGCGGTTGACAACCTCGTTGAGGGCATTGGTCGTCGGTCGTCGGGGTTTCTTAGACTTAGGCTAGGTGGTGCAAGCTACCGCCAGCTACAAGGGGTATAGCCAGTAACTTCTATCCATCCATCCATCCGTCCCTGGCGGCGAAGCATCTCCACCGCTTCTGTTGCAAGGAAACGGCAGTCAGCCCTGATCCCATCCCACCGGGTGTGAGACAGAGGACCGACCGTCAGTGACACCCCTATAGATCGTCGGAGGCTAGAAAGGGCTAGGTCATCTCGGAGAAGGGGAGACGTCCATTTGCCATGTGTCGCCTCGCGGTTGAAACAAACTAGAGACGTCGAAAACTATGGACACCGGGCAATGGTTCGAAATGGAGCCAGCGGCTGTCGGAAAAGAAAGCACCGTGCATATTTCAATGTGAGTAGCTAGACAAGAAGGGACGTATACTCGATCAAGACGGCTTGACGAGGAGCCTCGCGACCACGTTGACATGTACGACGTGCCGTTCAACTTGAGCCAGCCATCTCGCAAATTATAGAGCATAAGCTATTTGTACAAGCTCACGGGCATTCAGAGGGAGCGTGCGCGTCCAGGGCCGAACACTGAACAGAATCTTCTACACTACTAAAGTCTCCGCAAAGCAAAAAAGAAAGAAAAAAACTGTCGTTGGGAACATATTGTAAAGACTACTGAAAAAGACGACTAAACACGCGCAGGCGCATAAACACTCACTACCCGAAAACTTAGCATGATCCACAAAAAAGGAGTGAACAAAGACGAGGCCGTCAGGATCACAAAGAGAAAGCGTCTCTGATGGAAACAAGTACGACAAATTAAAACGCATGATGCCGCATGAGCGTGACACTGCAAAAGAAAAGTGCAGGGTAGAAAACCTCGTCTTAAACTCAACGACATCCCGTAGTGGGAAAAAAAATTGTTTCCTGAAGAAAAAGCAGACCACAATGTTGCGCCTGAGCAAAATGAACAACCTCGCGTTGTTTGTTCGGGAGCGTAAAACCTGGAGCATTCAGGGTAATCACATGGAGGCCCATTAAAAGAAAAATGAAGACAAAACAGCATGGTCACAGGATTAGTTTAAAACGTAGGGGTGTATTCCTCATCAGAATCACGAGGCCCGGAACGTTTTTTTTTTTTCTGACGGTGGACGCGATGGGCCCGCCCGTGTCGCTGCTAGTGCCTGGAATGCTCGCTTCGCGTCAACTTGGTCGGCCCGTCCAGCCTTCGTTGGAAGAAAAAACATGGACGACTCACGTTGTGTTGATGGCGACAAGTCACGAACGGGTGGAAGGCTGTCGTTGGCCTGGGGTTAGGTCCGCGTCGTCGGAGATGGCCAGAGGACCGGGGCTATGACCCGAGTTGGCCACGCCACTTTCCTGGGAGTCGAGGGCGCCGGGAGACGCTGCAGCGTCATCTTGCGCCGTAGCGACGGGGAGCGTCGCGGTGGTGACCTGCGCTGGGACGGAGGGGGGCGTCGCGGCGGCAACTTGCGCTGGAACGATGGAGGGCGTCGCGGCAGGGACTTGCTCAGGGACGATGGGGGCGTCGCTGCGGCGACTTGCGCTTTGACGATGACTTGATAGGGGTTTCCATAGAAAAGGTATCGGGTGACTTGATGGTGGTAGGGGTGACAGAGGAAAACTCATTCGATGGATCATCGGAGGGCGTGTCACCTGGGGCCGATGGACGAGCCCGGACGGATGGAGGGGTCCGAATCGTTATTGAGCGCCTCAGGACCGGGGGGGGGCTCTTGCCTGTGGTACCCTGCGATGGCTGGTGGGGTTGAGGAGCTCCCGCTGGGCGGGCCACGGCGGCCTAGGACCTACGCTATGTATAGTACAGTCCGTGGTAGCGTGGGTGTGACCGCACCACGAACAAGGAGCGGTGCAACCCGCTGTAGGATGCCCAAAAACGGCGCAACGGTCACAGCGTGCGGTCTTGCAGGCTGGCCCGATATGCCATGCTTGTCCGCACCGGCTGCACACACGTCGCAGGCCACGATAGTCGTCCATTACTCGGTGCTCTTGGATGGTAACGAAGTTTGGAATCGGCTTCGTCATTTCCACCTTGGTGACCCTGGTTCCTGTCAAGATGTCGGGACAGTCTTGGTACGACACGTTCCGGGGTCGATGTGAAGACAATTAGATCATCCTCAAAAGCCATCCTATCCAGTTGCAGCTGGTCTGAACTGTACCCAATACCAGGGTCCAGCCTTCGGAGAAACTCGTCCAACATGAGGCTGTAGAGAAGTGGGAGAGCTAAAGTCACTGGACCTGGGAAAGTAGCGCCATTGCCTTCCCACCTGCTAGCCGAACACAAACAAATACCAACATACAGACGACAAAACCTCTCAAGGTGATTGGCTCATCGCTGTCGGTTGCCATGGTGATCGTCAAGATCGCTATGGAGCATCATCATACTGAAAGCGTTCTTTGGCCAATATGAGCGTCTTTGGCACTGTGGATGCAATAAGCTTATCACTCATGCTTATTTCCCCAGATCTCTTACAATTATGTTGGTCTTCTTGCGTGTTTCAAGACAGTAAAATTAGTTTTCAATGCCCCTAAGCACCGACGCCGCGTGTGATACCGTACATCTTCGTACCGCCATCACACTCAATGTCAGTGCTTGGAGGCATTGAAAAATAATTTTACTCTCTTGAAACTCGCAAGAAGAGCAACGCAATTGTAAGAGACCCGAGGAAGAAGCATGAGGGATAAGTTTATTGCATGCAGAGTGCCCAAGACGCACATATTGGCCGGGGAACGCTTTCAGTACGATGATGCTCCATAGCGATCTTGGTGCGACAGGTTTTAACGACCCTTTCGAAGCTTCGAAGCTTTTAGTGGTCCGAAATGGTGACCACCGTGGGAACCGACAGCAATGAACTTGAGAGGTTTTGTCGTCTTTATGTTGGTACTTGTTTCATAGAGAAATATAGTACTACGTAAAGAGTGGCCACTCAAGCCGTTTCGCGGCCCAGGAGTTAGGGACTCTACTGGCCGTTAGTAGGCGCAACAGTGCCACTTATCCTGAACATTTGTCAGATATATAATATTAATAAATAAATTCGTTGTGTAGAGTGAACTTTTAAAATTATTACAAACTTTAAAAACTTCCAAAAACGACTTCAACAGCTGTGGCTACGGGTGTGGCGCGACAGTTGGCTTCGGAGTCGTGGACTCGACGAAGGGCGGATACTTCGGCATGCTTGGTCTGTGTCTCTTGCCTCGCTGTGTGGGTTGAGTTGGTTCCGCGGCTTGTTGTCTCGTGCGGGTTTTTAGTCATTCTTCCGTTACGGTCATGTTATACGGTATACGTAAGAAGTGATTGTGACTCTCGTTTCTTTGTTGACGGACGTTTGCATTCGGTCACTGAATTTAGAAGCCACTGGGCCAGATTGTTCTTCTATTGTTGCTGTATTAGTCACATGGTCATATCTGCAAGCGCTTTTCTTGGAAGTTGGAAGGTAACTTTTTTAAATGCCCTCCATCTTATTGCATTTGTCACTGTAAGTCTCGCTGTAATACAGTACTTTTTTTCCAGTGTTGCACAGTTGACGCGTTATTCAAACATTTTGCATGTGTATTCTTATTTTTGTAATGTATGAATAACATACATCACTCATTAGTCTTCAGAGTTGATGTTTGTTTTGCTTGTCATAGTTACAAAAATAAATACCTTTGTGTGTCAATTCCTGGTGTCGTCCCATATCGTCCCTTCAAGAGAGTCAGCACAAATGTGAAAATATCCTTTTCGGTGTGCGGTCAGTTTGAATTATATGTAGCGCTGGATGACTTTTCTTCTGCAGTGCAGTATAATTAAGGTATACTTAAAAAACAATTCTATTTTAAACAAAAACCATGCTAGTTACAATAACACAGACTCGTTAAACTAGAGGGGCGCGTGCTACAGCGCGATACAAAAATACCGCCAGAATTCACCTTGAATCCATTCATTCATCTGGCCAGCGGTTACTGCGTGTATCCATCCATTCAACACTCAACTAGGGACTATACTGGCCGCTGGGTGCGCTCGCTGACACTGAATTGGGCCGCTGGGGCCTGGAAGTGTCCACTCTTGACGTAGTACTATTGGTAGTTTTCATCTGACGTAACCTGAACAGCCGCGCCCCCACCGCGCCATTTTTTGTTATTGCTAGCAGACGGCGCGCGCGACGCGTAGCGCACGGAGCGACGGAGCCACTGCAGGCCACTGCACGGAGCCGCCGGTTGCGAACGCGATTGCACGTGGTTCCTCTTTTGTGATTGTGATCAGTTTTGACGCCGTCTTGTGGGTGCTGACGACGACTGCTTCGTGTTGGGTGCTCTATGGCCAACTCGAGGGCTTCGAGCTCCGGTTCCGCCAGTTATCACGATGAACTTCAAGGAGAAGAACGCCGTCACTACGAAGCGAAAATCGCGATGTGTGGTGGACTTGATCCGTTCACGTTGAAGGCTACAGACCTGAAAAAGGACTGGAAGCTGTGGCCTCAGCTTGATGCCGGCGACATCATCGACTACCTCGTAAGGAAGACAAGCTACTTGACCAGAAAAGAGATGAAAGCCTACAAGTCGTTGGAGGCTCACAACTACCTAACCAGCGGCTGGGTGAAGGAGCCCTCTCTGAAGATTATCGGAACCGACTCAGTCGTCGTTGTTTCCGAGGTAAGACACGCTTAGTTGTTATAGAAATAACGTGTGATGTCTTTAATTAGTGAAAATTAAGACACTGCAGCACATCACTGCGTGCTCGAAAAATTAGTGCTTAATATTATTTCGTAATGTGTGCTACTTTATGGTTGTGCTTGCATGTGTCTCATCCAAGTTTAAAACGTAGTTCACCGCTATAAAAATAAAACATTGTCCAGTTTGAAAACCCCTGCTGCTTGTGCTTGTTGCAGGTGAACCACTCCCAGAGCCTCTCGGCACCGCCCCTCAAGGTCTGGTTGCTAATGAAAAAAGGCGGCGAAGTGGTGATCGCCCACTGCACCTGCATGGCAGGACACGGCGAAGCATGCTCTCACGTCGCGGATATTTTATTTTATTTCGAGGTAGGCCTTCAAATGAGTGGATGAGGCATCATGCACGGACAGCAAGAGTGTGTGGCTGCCAGAACATGTGAAGAGTCTCGTTTCCGTGCCCGTTGCAGACATGAATTTTTCCTCGTCTGTAATGAAAAAGAGGCGACTGAGCCACGAGGTTACCCCTCTTCCTCCAAAACAAGTACGTGTCAGGGCCCCAGCTCCAAGTGAAGACGAGTGGAAAGTCCTTTTCGACAATGTCACTAACTCTGGCCTTCGCCCAGCAGTAGCCGCTACTGATCCTAGATATAGTGATATGTATGTACCAAAGATCAGCAGCTGCACTGCATCTTATTTGCTACAGCTGTTTGATCCTAATGCCTGTGATCTGACCTGGGAGGAGTTGCAAGCGAAGACGGCAAGTCTGGCCGAGCTGCTCGAGATGGACGACTCAACCATTGTGGCCATCGAGCAGAAGACGCGTCGGCAAAGTGACAGTATCCTTTGGTACAAATACCGAAGTGGCCGTATCATGGCCTCCAACTTCAGGTCCATTTGCCACACGAGTTTGGCAGATCCCTCGAAATCCCTCCTCGAGCGGATATGCTATCCTCATAGGAACCGCTTTTCGACAGCAGCAACCAGGTACAGAATTGAAACTGAGCCGAAGGCCATTGCAGCTTACGAAGCACTCGCAACAGCGGGGCACGAGTGTGTGACTTTTAGGAGGCCTGGCCTTATGATTGCAAAGGGACGCCCATTCCTTGCGGCCACACCCGACCTTCTTGTTGAGTGCGCTTGCTGCGGGAAAGGCGTTGTGGAAGTCAAGTGCCCATACAAGCTGCGCGATGTACCCTCAAGTCTGCTGCGATGGACCCAGAGAGTTGTGTTACGCTCACGGACGACGAGCTCACCTTGAAGGACACCCATGCATACTATTATCAAGTACAACTGCAGATGTTGGTCTGCAACGTGGACTATGCCGACTTTTTGCTGTGGAACGCTAAAGGAAGCGACGTCCAGCGAATTGTCCGCAACAATGGGTTCCTGTGCGCTGTAGTTGACCATGCCGCAAAGTTCTTCTCACAGGTGCTGCTGCCAGAGTTGGTCGCACATTGGTTTACACGTCAACCTACGCAACAACAGGACCATGCAGCTCTCGGGCATTCGTTGTCGACAGCAGTGCCGCACGAATCGAATGCCGAACCAACATACTGTGTGTGCAGCGGTCCGGAAGAGGGCAAAATGATTGCATGCGATAATGAGAACTGTGTTGTGGGTTTGTTCCACTTTAAGTGTGTGGGGCTGAAAACTGCACCAAGAAAAAGTAATGGTTCTGCTCCACATGCAAAACTCAAAGGAAAGCCAAGTGACTCGGTGTTGCTACTACTGGGCAAGAAATGTGTTACTGACTGACTTTTGCTCGCTGTTTGTTTATAAAGTGATATTGAAAACAAGCTTGTATTGTCTTCAGTATTCAGTTGCTATGCACCAAGAGACTTCTAATCTAACAGTATGATACTTCTCGCAGTATGACAAAGAAAAGAGAAAGAGCAGTAGTAGTGGTTTAATGAATTTATTAGCTGTAGCCGGTGACAAGTCAGGAACGAAAGGCTAGAAATGACATGTTGCAAATATGGAATGCACACTTTCATGCAAAGCTGACGTCAAGTGACTCAAATTGGAAAACTTGCATATTTACAATAATAGTGTTATCTCTCCTGGTGAAGGCTCGGCAACCGTTGCATTCGTTTTCGTGCACAAAACGGTGACTCCCAAAGAAAGTAAGAACGCAGTGATTGCTTTTATGTTAACAATGTAAACACTTGCAGGCATGCGCTGATGAGGCCTCAAAACCAAAACTCGTAACTAGGGCTGGGCAATTGATCGATTAACTTTCCGATTAATCGATTAAGGCTTTAATCGTGATCAAATTTTTTAACCGGTTAATCGGTTTTTTAATCGGTACTCAAAAAGAAGTCAAATGGACGCACGCATGGCTCTACCCTGGACGACCTGCCCGAACTAGGGTGACTCATGCCCCCCCCTCTTTAAGGAAAACGCTGCGTGGCGTGCATCCGGTCGTTCTGTTACGAGCAGTTTTCCGTTCCCAGCCAGGTGCTATGAGAAAGGTTCAATCCTCGCGCGTTCGAGGATATACATTACAGTTCTGCCGAGCCAGACGAACAAGCCTGGCCCGCAACTGATCCCCGCGCGACCGCGAAACTTCACGTGTTGAGGATCTATTACACATCCTGCCCAAGACCAACAAGCAGAAAAACAAGCTGCGAAGCTAACAACGCCATGGTTACTTGTTCCAGTATTCGGCCCGTAAAAATAGACGAGTTCACAAGTATGAAAGGCAATCTGGCTGGAAAGTTTGGGTTCAAAGTAAACTCCAGCGACGAAGTTTTTAACTCGAAGGAAGTCCACTGCATTATCTGCAAAAAGTCGTTTTCGTACAGTGGAAGCGTAAATTCGCTTCAGTATCACCTACGAGCGAAGCACCCATGTACGCCGCTGCAGCAAGGACCATCCGCCAAAAACCAGACAACAATCAACGCGTTCTCATCAGGGCCCTTTTCTCTGAAAAAAGCAGAAAGCATCGCCCTAGCCCTGACTTGTTTGCCTGTCGGAGAATGTGGAGAAACTTTTTTGTCTTCGGAGCTGGAGCAAAAATGTGCGAGTCTTTGAATCGTTGAATTATATGTATCCTCAATTCTAAATGTCCTTTGAGCCGTGTAATAGAGAGTAAAATAAGTCTTCAACGGCAAGACGGGTTGTTGCATTATTTTTAATATAATATCTATAAAAATCAACGCAACCGATTAATCGATTAATTAATCGATTAAAGGGTGGCGATTAATCGGGTTAAAAGTTTTAATCGACGCCCAGCCCTACTCGTAACGCGATTTGTGACTGCACCGGCTACTACCCAACCTCGTTGTCACGCCACTTCTGCAAGCAGTCACTATAATTACCAGTAAACACAAAAAACGATACCGATAAAATTATCTTGTAGAATATAACCTTATTTAGTAATAACTGTGTCAATATGCATCAGATGTTGCACTTATGTTAAGAAAAAAATTAAATCTTTTTTGCCACAAGAAACTAATAATGAACGTTGAGTCAGGTAACAATGTACCTTTGCCGAATCTAAAAAAGTTTGGCAAAAGTTCAGCTCTGCCGAATCCCAAGATTCGGAAAAAGTTTGGCCCATCACTAGCGTGAATGGTGCTGCCGCAAGCACGTTTCATAGGTTGGCAAAGCTGCTGGCGCGAGCGTGTCGCACCAGCAGCTTTGGCAGCATTGCACGGTAAGTATATAATGAAGTACAGTGCGCTCCAATACGAAAGACCCACTGAGAGCGCGTGGCCGAAGCGGGGGCGCTGCGAGCGCTCCGGGCAATTCCATTCTGCTTCGAGGGCAGGACGCTCACTCGGAGCTCAGCACAAACTGATAAGCGCGTTGCACTTTAGCTGAGGCCCAAGTGAGCGTCCTGCCCTCGAAGCAGAATAAAATTGCCCGGAGTGCTTGCAGCGCCTCCAGCCACCGCCTCGGCTACGCACTCCCAGTGGGTCTTTCATATTGCAGCGCACTGTACAAGTAACAAAGATTACAATTGCTCCAAGGAAAGGTTTTCACAGTGAACACTGTTCGGCATTAGTCTAGCGGCACAACCGAGTTGCATAGGTTGACAAGTGCTGAGCACACCGCACCTACTTTATCAACTGGGGCCAAATCGGACTCGGACGTTTTCAGAAATCCCACAGGGAGAGGACCTTTCAAAATGCTAAACTTGTTCCGGACGAGCCCGATCACTCTCTCAACATGAATTCTAACATTTGCTAGCTCTCTAGTGTACACTACATCCGAATGGCCAAGCTGGCGTTTCCCTCTTGCTGAAGATGGTACATGGAGGGTGGCACAACGCATACCGACACTTTCTGCAATCAAAAATCCCCGGTCAGCTAAAACCATATCTCCGTACTCCAGTAGTGCCAGAAAGCCACAATCTTCTGTAATAGTCTTGTCACTTGCCCTTCCACCGTATGCCTTGGAAAGAAAAGTTACGCTGCCTTGTGGACAAATGCCGATCAAAAACTCTACAGTATTATGATGCTTGTATTGGGACCAGGTTGCAGCCCTTGTGATGAGTGAACTCGGCCGGTCAATAAAAACCTGAAAACAATCCAGAATCACGGTCACCTCTGTGCCGAAGTTCTCTCGGAACACGGTGGGCATTGTCTTCGCGAGCTGGTCGGTTGTAGGCCATCTGATGAGTGGGGACAGTCTGTCGTAAAACACATTCAACCACTTCTCGAACACCCTTGACACCGTCGAGGCAGAGATCTGAAACCTATAGGCTAGGTCCTGTACTGACAGGTAGAGCCGCAGTCGCATCAGGAACACCATCATCTCCTCGAACTTCCCAAGCGAGTTTTGTGAAGAGTGCTGGACATGGGCCTCAAGCATGTTAAAGACCCCAATTAGCACGATGAATCCCGGTAACCCTGTGTAAAAGCTGACCTTTTCGTCATCTCCCTTAAAACTTTCCGCAGTAAATTTGCCATCTTCCACCTTTTTCTTAGAGCGTAGACTTCCTCGTTAAGCCGCATTACCTCCATCTCCAAGCTCTGGATGTCGGCTGCTGCCGTCTCTGTCTGACAGCCGAGCTCTGAAACAAATTATTCAGAAGTCAGGCTCATCACTTTGTTAAACTGAGCAAAACATACCAACAGTAGTTGTTCCTCCCGTCAAAGTGCTTGCCCGAGCTGGGGAAGCATTCACCTCGTCCACTACTTGGTCTGGAGTGCCTGCAATGAAAGCATCTGGATGTTTGAAGACTAATTATTTTAAATTATATTTAACTTGCTGAACTAAGACGTACCAGCAGTAGTCATCTCTTCACACAAGTTGCTTGCCCGAGCTGGCAAAGCATCCAAGTCATCCACTGCTTGGTCTGGAGTGCCTGAAGAGACACCAGCTGGATGGTTTATGACTGTAATTGTTCTAAATTATTTTCAACTTACTGTGTGTTGAGCGATCTTTTCCTGCTCCTGGTCCGCGCCTTCTGACGTATGTAGCGAGCGCTCTCGGCATCGCCGCCCCGCCTTTCGTACCCCAAGGACAGCGAAGGCGCCCAGTCGGGATTGCTGCTGTCAAATAAGGCTGCAGGTGATCCTGGGGCAAAGGCACATAAATGTTTATGTCCCAGTTGCGAGTCACGAAAAGCAAACAAATCAGTGTACGCAAGGCTACTGTTTTGCGCAGCACGCGACCGCAGCCTACTTCTTTTTCTTTTTCTTCTCTGGCTGCTGCGGCCGTTTGAGCTTTTTAGTACAGCCGAAAGGACGTACGTACATGCATGTTAATTATTAATATTTTTTTTTTTTTGCGAGCGATTGTTGATTAAGTGCTCGCGATAAAGCGTCGTGGTACGCAGATGACTCTTCACAGGAGCAAACAAACAGCACTCTGTTGCTGCATAAATTTACTCACCTGTGACGAAATGCTTCGAGCAAACTTCGTATTTGTCGGCGTTCTTGACGTCCAAGTCAGCTCTTCTTAACCGTGAAATCCATTCCGAGCACTGCTTTTCGGAAAGTTGGCGGGTCTTATCGCACTCGTTATGCCTAGTTTTCGGAATTTTAAAAAATCGCAGGTCCCGTTTGTTTTTGAAGAGCTTTTCTGACTTGGTATGCAATCGGCTGCCACAGCCGACGACTGTGCAGTGTACCATTCCACATAAGAATGAGAAAAATCAAAATAAAGAACAGGACGGAAAGGATCGTGTTTACGTGATCGGGAGCAGCCGTGATCGTCGCCAGTACGGTCGCGCCAGGGACGTCAAAACATTCACAACAAAATGGCTGCTGGCCCAGAAGGCATCGCTCCGGTGACGTCTGTGAAAACGACCTATATTTCTTTATGTTTGTTTGTCTCCGGCTAGCAGGTGGGTAGGCAATGGTGCTACTTTTCCAGATCCAGTGATTTTAGGAAGGGTGGGTCTCCCTGCCTTACGCCGACTGTGGAATGTGCCAGTTTCGAAGAACCCCAGTGTGAAAGTTCAAGAGTCCTCGTACAGATTCTCAAGGTAGTCGAGGAACTCCTGATTGAGTCCGGCTCTGCGAGCTCCTCTGTAGACCGCTTCCATCGCCACCCTGTCGAAAGCCTTGGACAAGTCCTGGCTTGCCATGTGCAGCGGCCGAAGCTTTTGCTTGGCATCCTCCTGAACGGAGATCAACAGGAAGACGTCGTCAGCGCAACCGACTACAGCTCGCTGCCTGTAATCAAAGCCCAGTTTGCTGAGAAGTCTCTTCGCCAGGATCCTGTGTCACAGTCTCAAAAATACACTGAAGTCCGTGGCCAAAAGGCTCATTATGACGCACTTCCGACTTGGAATTTCGAACTCATTCTGAATAAGACACCGTAGATTGCGGTGACGTGCCATCTCATTGAGAGTGTTTCTCGTTAATGTAAGCGCCTTCGGCGACGTGCAATCAATCAACCCTTCGAAAGTCGTTATCTGGAAGGAACTTTAAAATAATATATTTTCAATCCTTTTTCTTCTGTCGTGAAATGTCTTACGCCGCAGTTGTGAATTGCATAGCCGATCCCGGAGGCAGTGGAATTTCCGTCGGTCGTCGCGAGTGGAGTGAAGACGGGAGCGGAACCCGGCAAATCCTGAGCGCTGACATCGGTGCTCACAAGAGAAAGAACGAGAAAAGAGTGACAGCAGAGCAGAAGAAAGCAGACGAAAGGTTAGGCGTGTTCGTTTTGCCCATTGAGTTACAATGTACACTAGAGGTTCGACTGGCGCTATAAATGGCGATGGATTTCTAATCCATCGCCTTAACCACTCGGCCACGACTGCGGGACGAGTAGGGGCTCTGAGATGTGGTAGCTAACTCAAGAGCTGGGGTATGTCATGGATGAAATGTTGCATGTAGCCGCTCAACGTCTATACAGGAGAGGTGCTGCGGTCAAATGCGTATATAATCGCGTTAAACTTTGCATGCATTGGCTGAACGTGTATAGACGAAAGGGCGCTGCGGTCAAATGCTCAAATGCGTATATAACCACGCTCCATACCGCACATTCCCTTTCTGACATGGATGAAAACGAACGAAAGGCTCGGCATGCTGCGGCTCAGCGTCTACGCAAACAAGCACCACCAGGACCGGGTTTCTCGAAGCGATGGTAAACCCATTTTGGTAAACCACGGTGCGAAGGAAAAAGTACCTAGGTACTGTAATAAACGGCTGGATATAGAACAACAATAATTATTTTTGATCGGGCAGTAAGATGCGTCATCTATCGGTGAAACAAGCCAGTCATTTTGTTTATCCTCTTTTTCCGCTGGTTGTTATCGATCTAGTATGGTATTTTAAGTCAAAATATAGTAATGTTGTACTTGAAGACCAATGTATTTGCTTCAGATGGTACGAAGAAATTTTAGCTACTATGCTAGAGTTTGTCGACGAATATTCGAAAACGTAAGAAACATTTCCTTCAATATGTTTCGCCATAAACAACGCATAGCTTTCCCGTGTGCCTTCAAGTCTGGCAACGCCGGTGCTGTAGTCTCGTTTTTGTTCCTTGCGACGCACGTTTCTGCGATCCGTTTGCCCCTCTTCAGTTTGCCCAACCGATCCACCGATTAGCCCACCGACCAACTGCGGACTTACTAACGAAGTGATTTGCGGACCTATTTGTACTTTGATAACGGAAACGATTTGTTTATTTCTCGTTTCTGCGACTTCTGCAGATGACATCGGCAAGGTTGATTCGTATACCGCGCTTGTACCTTTCCCATTGGTGGATGCATCGACCGACCGTCGCGGTCAGAACCAGACGCAGCGGCACTGCTTCAGCGTAAAGCTTGTGGGGATTTAAAAGGAAGAGAATAAAGACGGCTCGTGAGGCGGGTGAAGCTAGCGCGCGCTCAGGACGAGCGCGGGTTAGAACGGGTGTGGACACCAGCGAAACGGTTGTCTGTTCTTGAGTCTCCACAAGCTATACTTCGTTTCAGCGTGGGTCCAGACGCAGCCGATGCTACGAGCGCGAGTGTGTGGCCCTGAACAGTGCTTGCATTGCACGAGCGCGCGTGCTTGGCAGGGACGCTGAAAGCCCGGAGCTCGCGCTTGTAGCATCGCCAGCGTCTGGACCCAAGCTGAAACGAAGTATAAGATTCTCGTCACCGTTGGAGAACTGGCTACCGGGGATATGTAGAAACCTCGACGCTGTCGGCATACTGTCGGCGCACTGCGAACAAAAAACAGTACAATGTTCCAGCTGTTCACCCGGAACGAAGACTTTATCGAGGATAACCCCCTTTCTCCGCAAAGTCATCGCTGCTCACGAGTTGGCGTGCATAGTGTAACAAATTAAACGTGTTAGTATAAATATATACCAACACTTGTTCGCAAAACATTTTTTTACTCACCATAGAAACACTTGCAAGGCTTATGTACCGTCATATGTCTTGGATCCCGGACTGCTGAAGAGTGATGCGTTCGCGGAATGCTGCCGTCGGTTAGTTTAGTAGTCCCTCTGAACTACCGCTTTGCTTGACGTGCTAATAGGTTGATGGTGCGTCATTAATATAACAGCCGGATCGAAATGAATGTTCAGCAGTACCAAGCAGAACTATTAGCCCTCATTAAGCGGCGTCGCGGCCATTTTGCTTATAGGTATACTGCTCCTCCCTCGGTGCCCCTGCTCTCCCAGTCACGTGACCTAGAATTCCCCCTTCTAGGGACAATAGTTAACTTTAACCCATGGTTCGCGTTCGAGAAAACGGGCCCAGAGCTACCAGAGCTTCGCCCCAATCAACATCATTCACCACGTGGAGATGCGGTCAATTTTTTCGTCGTCTGCGTTGCAGACAAGTTAGAAAGATCCAGATAAATAATATAGATTAAACCAAGACAAAACAATTCTCCATCGGGCTTGAGCATGCTGAAGGAAAACGCATTAATAAAATCTGTAATCGGTTCATAAAGAAATAGTTTTGAAGTTAAAGAGCTAGGGATTGAGTTAGGCGGGCGTAACCTTCGCTGCCTGCAGCATGGTGCTTACGTTCCTTTGATAATACTTGCAACTTTCCATAATTATATTCCTTATGAGATTCGTCACGTACAGACGCCCAATTTTTAATAATATCACGCGAGCGTGGACCGCCGGGACGGCCAGTGCCGTGCCGCGGAAAAATGAGGCGCCACGGGAGAGATTAAGCGCGTGCGCACAAAGCCCTTTCTGATGGGAACGTCGCACTGATCTATATGTCTATTTGCTGGATCGTGTTTGACCAGCTCCGCCTATGGACGGGAATGCGGCCACGGTAGGCCATCTTTTTGGTAGAGTTATATCATCTCTAGCCATCATAGTAATATGGCGGACAGCGCAATGGCGGCAGGCTGCCATAAAATAGCCGTAGATCTAGTACACTGTACCGTGTGCTTGATTGAAGTTGTTCGACGAAGCAGATCCTTGAAACCCGGTGTGAACGGTAGCCTCATCTTTGAGGATCCGGCGAAAGTTCTACGAAAGCGCAGCACCGGGGAAAAGCAGCGCAGCTCGCATCGAAAGCAGACTCCGTACCGGCGTCTGCTTTCGATGCTTCTTTCGATGCGACTTTCGATGCGTGCTGTGCTGGTTTTCTCCGGTGCTGCGATTTCGTGAAACTTTCACCGGGTCCTCAAAGACCGGGCTACCGTTCATGTCGGGTTTTAAAAACATGTTTCGTCAGACAATTTCAATCGGAATAGCCGGAATAGTACCCGGCTGTTCCGGCTATTTCAACCGGAATAGCAAGACATGGCGCGCTACTTGTAGGAATGTGCTGCCTGTAGGAATGCTTTCGCATTCCTACACATGTTTCTGCCAAATTGTTTTAATGCTAGCGATAACTTTTACACCAAGGTACACGTGTTTTTTTTTTTTTTTTAAGTCGGCTGCAGTCTCTGACTATATAGCTAGTGATTGCATTACTCAAAGGCTCGAGGTACACCTAAGCACGCGAACGCATGCACGTCATTCTTCCGCTCCCTTATTTCGTCTGCGGCGTATCGCGTATGTGCGCAACACCTCCTAGAGAAGAAGGCCGTAGCGCTCTTCTGGTGACGTCGCGAAGGAAGGCCATCGGGGGCGCGCGGCGAAGCGAAGGCAACGCCCGTGGATCGACCGTCGTAACGCGCTTTTAGTCACATACGCGTGTCTTATTAGCTAAAAGGAAAGCTGCACATAGCAACGGGTCTCGAAAATATTTTATTACACGGGCAAAATATTACACCGCTAAATAATAGGGATGAAATGGTACGGGGTTGGCGTATAAGAGAAAACATTGAGCCACGCAATAACTGCTGTAGGAATGCATATTTTACTCAGAAATACTTCGACAAAATGGCGAGGCACGCAGTGATTGGACACAGCAAAACAAATCACAGTTAAAAATCAGGTAGACGTAGTCAACGCGGACACGGCTAGACAAGTGTCACCTACGATCATGTAAGCGATGTTATCGCGTGCAGTCACTGAATTCTTGCATCATTCCCGGCCACACGGCAAAAGTAATGTAATTGCGATCGAATGACATTATGGGGTCGACAAATGAGCTTGCGACGCTCATATAATCACTCAAGACCTCGAGCTGATTAAGTCCCATATCATTTATTGAAAATATATTAACTTTTCCGTGTGGCAGGGGTACTAAACTTACTATTTACAGTCAACAAATTTATTTCTCCCTATGGGCTCGAGCTGCCTTAGTACAAAATATCTGATTTTGTATACAATAATACTGTTACCTTAATACATTTGGGATTCTAGTATAAACGCGGTAAAGGATATAAAATAACGTTAGTATAAGTAACACAAAACCACACTCAACGCACTTTCAATAATCATACAAACTTGTTTTTCACCTTCCAGTGAAAACTAGATTACCACGCATATTTATAATGTCGACGCAACTGCACACGAATAACGACAAAGAACAAAATTCAAAACTATCACGCGATTAAAAAAAAAAAAACGATTGCAGCAATAGTTGAGGTTATTGCTGCAAAAACGATTGCAGCAGGGTCATTCCATGTCAAACTTCCCAGACGTTGCGCTCGACCCCTTCCGATTTCTAAAAGACAATTCATGGCCTTTTGCCGCAATGTTCGTAGCCATGCCCTGAAATATTTTTGACGAAAAATTTTTTGATAACGTGAGCGCAGTTTGAACTTTTAAAAACAGCGTGAAACTAGGCATCACTCAATAATTGATCAAAAATCAGCTTTTTGATGAAACACCCAACAATATTTTTTTCTTAAATTTGCACGGCTTTCGACTTACATTGTGGTTGGGCTTGTAAAGATTTCTTTAATTGAAATATTTTTTAAAAAACTTAAACTCTTTGAACATTTTAACATTTTGTTATTTTATTAAAAATATCTAATTGCCCCCGGGACGTAATAGAACCTTTTACCGGCTGCCCTGCAGGTATATAATCTATAAAAAAAATTTAAACCCGCTGAATTAAATATCTCGCAGTAAACAAAATCCTGAATTTGCCAAAAAGTGCGTTTCGACGCATAAACAGCTGTTTATTCCACCCTGAGGTGGTCCAAGTAAAAATACAAAATGTGGTGGGTTTGGAAGAACAATCGATAATCTTTTGATTCTGAAAGTTTAATCAGATCAATATTTGTTTAAAGCAAAAAAACAATTTTTGAAGTTGAACTCTCGCACCACAACCCGGCGTCGCTCCTTAACGCCTCTTCACCGCACAGCACGCCACCTGCGACGATAGCTGACACTATTAGGTCCAAAGAAAGAACGGAGTTTTCTACCGCTTCCCCTTGTCCGTCTTTCCGGCTGCAAGGGAAGAAACGGCGGGTATCGTGTAATAATCGGAGATGTTGCCAGCGCGAAGCAATAACAGGCCCGTTGTGCCCTTCGTATACCCGAGGGCGGCTCGAAACGCGATGCCTAATACGGGCGGCATCAGCTGACGTGGACTTCTCCTAAAAGGGAAACGCGATAATATCGCCGCAAAATCTAGCTGTCACGCATACTGCGGTGAAAAGCGGAACTATTCAGCGACGCAAGAATTTGCCGTTTCAAAGCCGATTTAAACACAAACGAGGCGTGAGCCTCCAACTGCGCGCATTCGTTAACACCACATCGCCTCGTTGTATGAGATTGCCCGTTCACGGGGCTTTTGTGTTGCTGTCTACATCTGTCCTGACGTCGAGAAGAGAAGTGATTGCGATGTGTACGTAAGAAACAGCTAGCTTACTAGTGGATGCTCTTACCTGGCAGCGCTAAGCATTTGCTGATATCAAGACAGTGGAAGTCCACAGGAGGACACAGCCACGCAAAACGGTCAAAATAGGAAAAGCCATAAAGCAACAAGAGTAGAAAAAATTACACCATCTTCCCGAGGGGAACCATGGGGTGATGCGGAGCATCGTGTTGGTTCCGAGGAAAGGGTCAGTTGCGTGCTGACGTCGAGAGATGGCGCCACCGACTGCCCTAGCGTTATCCCCTACGCGAGCCTTCGTCGCGGCTCGCGGCAGAGAAATTTGGAACGCTCGCCGCTCGCCGTTTATTTGTTTTCACACTTGAAGGAGAGGAGACTAGAGGAGGAGAGTTGCGCGTGCGCGCGCGGTCTGAGTACAAGCGAACGCACGCGCAGTGCACGCAGCTGGTAGAGAGAGAGGGCGGAGAGAGTAACGCGCAGCTGTTGGAGAGAGGGAAGGAAGAGAGTTGCGCATGCGTAGTGTGAGTGCGGACTACGACGCCGCGGGACATAGACCCGAGCAAGAGATGCTCCGCATCTAAAAAGGCCTCTTCACACCAAGATGCACCCGACTACTCGAGGTCCTGCCTTCTACCTGCGTGCGCACACCGTGACACCGTCGCACGCTTTGCCGGGCTCGACGGTGGCGTGCTGTGCAGAGAAGAGGCGCAAGGAACGACGCCAGGTTGCGGCGCGAAAGCTCAACTTCAAAATGTTTTTTTTCCTCTTTGGAACAAAATTACTTTAATTAAACTTTCAAGAACAAAAGAAAATAAACTCTTTTGTAGAAGTCACCATGTTACGTATTTTTCTTTGGGCCACCTCAAGGCAGAATGGACGGCTCTTTAAACGGCAAAACGCAATTTTGCACAAATTTAGTTTTTTTCCGTTTTGTTTTTGCAAGATATTTATTTGTACGGCCTGAAACCTTTTTTCTCTACAGTATACCTACCGGGCTGTCAATAAGAATATTTACAGTCGCATGCAGCAAAGCCATAGTTTGTAACGAAACTAAAGATATGCTTCGAGCATCCTAATTCCATGACCATGATCGTTATTACCTAGCAATCCAAATACCGTAGGGATTTTAGGCAAAAATATTCCAGTGTTCCGTAAAAAATCTTACTTTTCATCAATTATTGAATGACTCGTAGTTCTACCCCCTTTTACTAGTTCAAACCGCCATCACCCAATGAAATTTGTTTTTCGACAAAAAATATGTTAGAGATGCAGCACAAACGTTACGGTGAAGAGCCATCAATTTTATTTTAGGAATCGTAGGTGGCCGGGGGACCTTTGGCATGGCATGGAGAAGTTCTGGTCCCTTGATGCCGCCCGTCGTTTAGGCATAGCGTGTCGAGCCGCCCTCGGGTACAAAGGGCACAACGGGTTTGCTATTGCTACGCGCTGGCGGCACCTCCGATTATTACACGATAGCCGCCGTTTCTTCCCTTGCAGCCGGAAAGACGGACAAGGGGAAGCGGCAGAAAACTCCGTTCTTTCTTTGGACCTAATCGTGTCAGCTATCGTCGCAGGTGGCGTGCTGTGCGGCGAAGAGGCGTTAAGAAGCGACGCCGCGTTGTGGTGCGAGAGCTCAACTTCAAAAATTGTTTTCTCGCTTTAAACAAAAAATACTCTGATTAAGCTTTCAGAATCAAAGGATTATCGATTGTTCGACCAAACCCACCATATTTTGTATTTTTACTTGGACCACCTCAGGGTGGAATAAACAGCTGTTTATGCGTCAAAACGCACTTTTTGGTAACTTCAGGATTTTTGTTTACTGCGAGATATTTAATTGAGCGGTTTTAGACATTTTTTATAGCTTATATACCTGCAGGGCAGCCGGCAAAAAGTTCTATTAGGTCCCAGGAGCAATTAATATATTTTAATAAAATAACAAAAACATTAAAATTTTAAAGTTCTTAAGTTTTTTTAAAAAATATTGAAAGTAAACAAAACTTCACAAATCCAACCACATTGTAAGTCGAAAGCCGTGCAAATTTAAGAAAAAATATTTTTTGGTGCTTCACCAAAAAGCAGATTTTTCATCAATTATTGAGGGATGCCTAGTTTCACGCTGTTTTTAAAATTTAAAACCGCGCTCACGTGATAAAAGTTTTTTTTTCGCCAAATATATTTTAGGGCATGGCTACGGACATTGCGGCAAAAAGGCCATGAATTGTTTTTAGAAATCGGAAGGGGTCGAGCGCAACGTCTGGGACGTTTGACATGGAATGACCCAGCAATAACCTCAACTATTACGAGGTGCTTGAGAACGGTGAGATTTGCCTCACTAAACAGCTAAAGTACGTATACCAAAGACTACAAAGAAGAAATACCGAGGTTTTGCAGTAATACCAAGAAAAGCCTGATTACTTTTTTGTTGTCAATAACACGGACATTAGCTATTTCAAGGAGATTGTACCACTCAGTATATGAAGTCGCCTGTAAAAGTTGAGGCCGTCGGTTCGACGTCAGCGCGCTGTATGTCGAACTGAAGTTTTGGGGTGTCGTATATGGGACGAGGGGTGTAAGAATATACCTTTTTTTCTAAGAGTGTCTATAATAAGCGGCTCACTATCTTTCCATGAGTCAGCAGCCGCCGGTGTGCGCGAGCACACGCAACCAAATCGACGTCATCCTATCCCCCATTCACGCTTGACTTCATAATATCCCCCATTCAAGCTTAATAAGAAAGAATGGGGGATAGGATGACATCAATTTCGTTGCCTGTGCTCGAGCACACCGGTGGCTGCTGACTCATGGAAAGATAGTGTGCCACTTATTATAAACACTCTGAAATGTTTAGTTCAGCATCCCTTTAACGGAGATATAACTACGATATCCTGTATGCTATATCTACAGTCTAAAAAAAAAAAAATGTGTCGTCTCGCCCCTTTTTGTATTATATAAATATAATGCACCCCAAAATTCAGTTGGACGTACAGCGCACTGGCGTCAAACAGGCGGCCCCAACGTTTACGAGGGGCTTGATAACGGTACCATATAACTAGGGTTCCGTGTTTTCGGTTAAAACCGAAAAAAGCCGAAAAACATCCGCCGGTAAAATTTTAGTCAATTCGGTTTTATCCGATAAACACCGATTTTCAAAATCCCAATACCAAAAAAAGTCGCATAAGTTTATTCAGAATACCGGGGCAGTTGTCCGGAGGAGAGGGCAATCCAGTTTCTTTTCAAACTTTTGACTGACAAAAGGGGAGCTTATCTTATCTGATCTCGTCAAGGTCCGATCAGGACAAAGGAGCGCCGGTTTCAAGGTTGGACCGTACCATCTGTGCTTTTTACGGGGAGGAGGGTATGTGTTTCTCTAAGACTGCTATGGAAGCTATGATTCTGGCGGGTCAGCTGAAGTCCCTACATAACCCCGTCACTTCGCGAATACACGGCACTTGTCTGTGAAATTGGCGACTGCAAGGACTTCAACATGGGGAGAAAACGTAAGCTTCCTAGCGACTACGTTAAGGAGTTCCCTGATTTTGAGGTATCGACGTCCGCTGAAGCAACCCTCGTTTGCAAGTTTTGTCGAGTGACGGTCAGCGTGAACAATGGCAAAGGCGCCGTGAGGATTGCAGAGCATATGCACTCCCAACGCCACGTACAACTGAAGAAACCTCGTCTGGACACAGGTGAGTCCTTTTTAACCATTGATACTGTGCATTTTCGGTTACGTGAGACTAGCGAAAGCTCCGATTTAAAGCGACTCCTAGAAACCTACATTTACAGCGCACGCCCCTTTGCCATGAATTTCTATGAGGTTTTTATCTATCCTGATAAGAATCGCATCTTTACAGCCACTTTTCTCATTTCGCCTTGGTATTCTTCAGGTCACTCGTCGCACCAAGACTCAATCGAGGAATGCATCACTCGATCCAGATCTAACAGACAAGAAGCAGATGACATTCCACACCAGTTTTGTCGTGCACTGTGCCATGCTGGCGTACCCCTGCACCAGGCTGACGGACCCCTTGGCAGCCTTTTTCGAAGCAAGTGTCCGGCGGCGCGCACAATGCCGGGTAGTGATCAACTCTACCGGAAATACCTGCACGAGGTTAACGAAAAAGACATCGGAACCATAAGCCGTGTGCTGAAAGAACGACCAATCTCCATCACCGTTGATGAAACTCCAGAAATTCGCGGTCGTCCAGCAGTAGCAGTACTAGCAACGTTCTACGATGACGATCTTCCTGGCCGTAAGACTTTGATGATAGACTTGCAAGTGCTCCAACAGTGCAACGCAGTATCAGTTGGCATGCTTATACAAGCCTCTCTCCAGAAAGTTGGAAAGACCTTAGCCGACGTAGCTGTGTTGTGTTCTGATTCAGCCTCCTATATGCAGAAGCTTCACAAGGATTTGCAACTATCCAGCCCCGAGTTCAAAGCACTCCACTTCAAAGATCCATGCCACCTCCTCAACAACGTTCTTGATGATGGACTTAAGACGGACTCGTTTGTGGTCGTACACGACTTCGTCGTGCACTTTCCGGCCCTGTTGAAGTCGTCCCGAGAGCTGCGCCGTAAGTTCGGTCTGGTGTGCACAAGTATGGGAATGAAGATCAAGTGCCTTTCGACTGTGAGCCCATCCCGGTGGTTTTCTTTTCACGAAGCCCTCGAAGACATCCTGGACTACTGGCGTGCCATTCTGTCATTTTTGAGAAGCGATGATGCTAAAGGGAAGAAGTGCGAGAAGCTCAAGGCTCTTGTCTCATCCCCTGATGATGTGCATGATTTACTGATCAAGCTGAAGTTTCTCAAGACAAACTCGTCAGCTGTGCTGTCAATTATTAAGGAACTTGAAGCAGAGAGCACATTGGTGTACGAGGTTTATCCGATACTAGGGGTTCGTTTCTGCGCACTGCTCAGTCAATGGCGTGACCCATCCGAGACAAGCTTAACATCTGATGTCGCTAGTCTGCTAGACCTCCTTGATGAATGTAACCGCTCCAGAACTATTGCAGACCTTCATGAATACTATGCTGCTGTAACTAGAAAGTGGTCCCAAACAGTCGAGAGGAACCTTGCTGATGAACTGAAGTACACGAGCGAATCGTTTTGGTACAACGTGCAAATTGTGAATCCAAATGTGAAGCTTGAGCTGCCCCGCCCGTTTGAAAACTATGAGCACATTTTCAGGCTAGTGTTTCTTGAAACTGACGACATGCGCCAACTCATTGATGATTTCGGAAATTATCAGAGCTATGCAATCCCCAACATTGTTGATCCTCTGTCATTTTGGAAACTTCATGCTGTCCAATGGCCAGTTCTCTCACGCTGTGCGCTGAGACTTTTAGCTTTACCCGTTTCCAGCGCTAATGTCGAACGAGCATTTTCTATGCTAAGGGTCATCAGTCGGAAGGAGCGCGCTGCCATGAGTGATGCGAACTTGGTTAAGTATGCTTGCATTTATTATAACAAGCTGTAAGGCTTGTTGTAATATATACAAGCATACGGCCCCGTATGTAAATATATGTGCTTTTGTTTGAAGTGTAGATCTGTGCTCACTGTAAGTATTTCTCGCGATTAAAGTGGCTTTCAGCGTTTTGATGCGTTTTTGTTTAAGTATTATTCTATTTATTTATAACATTAAGAATACAGTAACATTTAAACTCCGAATTTCGGAGAATTGGGAACTTAAAAAAAATAAGCACCGATAAACACCGAATTTTCGATAAAAAATAAACTCCGAAAAACATCCGCCGAATTTCTTCAAAAATAAACACCGAAAACACGGAACCCTATA
>JAZHYW010039490.1:0-21762 GCA_037355805.1 Ixodes ricinus | reverse complement strand
TATGTAGGGTTCCGTGTTTTCGGTGTTTATTTTTGAAGAAATTCGGCGGATGTTTTTCGGAGTTTATTTTTTATCGAAAATTCGGTGTTTATCGGTGCTTATTTTTTTTAAGTTCCCAATTCTCCGAAATTCGGAGTTTAAATGTTACTGTATTCTTAATGTTATAAATAAATAGAATAATACTTAAACAAAAACGCATCAAAACGCTGAAAGCCACTTTAATCGCGAGAAATACTTACAGTGAGCACAGATCTACACTTCAAACAAAAGCACATATATTTACATACGGGGCCGTATGCTTGTATATATTACAACAAGCCTTACAGCTTGTTATAATAAATGCAAGCATACTTAACCAAGTTCGCATCACTCATGGCAGCGCGCTCCTTCCGACTGATGACCCTTAGCATAGAAAATGCTCGTTCGACATTAGCGCTGGAAACGGGTAAAGCTAAAAGTCTCAGCGCACAGCGTGAGAGAACTGGCCATTGGACAGCATGAAGTTTCCAAAATGACAGAGGATCAACAATGTTGGGGATTGCATAGCTCTGATAATTTCCGAAATCATCAATGAGTTGGCGCATGTCGTCAGTTTCAAGAAACACTAGCCTGAAAATGTGCTCATAGTTTTCAAACGGGCGGGGCAGCTCAAGCTTCACATTTGGATTCACAATTTGCACGTTGTACCAAAACGATTCGCTCGTGTACTTCAGTTCATCAGCAAGGTTCCTCTCGACTGTTTGGGACCACTTTCTAGTTACAGCAGCATAGTATTCATGAAGGTCTGCAATAGTTCTGGAGCGGTTACATTCATCAAGGAGGTCTAGCAGACTAGCGACATCAGATGTTAAGCTTGTCTCGGATGGGTCACGCCATTGACTGAGCAGTGCGCAGAAACGAACCCCTAGTATCGGATAAACCTCGTACACCAATGTGCTCTCTGCTTCAAGTTCCTTAATAATTGACAGCACAGCTGACGAGTTTGTCTTGAGAAACTTCAGCTTGATCAGTAAATCATGCACATCATCAGGGGATGAGACAAGAGCCTTGAGCTTCTCGCACTTCTTCCCTTTAGCATCATCGCTTCTCAAAAATGACAGAATGGCACGCCAGTAGTCCAGGATGTCTTCGAGGGCTTCGTGAAAAGAAAACCACCGGGATGGGCTCACAGTCGAAAGGCACTTGATCTTCATTCCCATACTTGTGCACACCAGACCGAACTTACGGCGCAGCTCTCGGGACGACTTCAACAGGGCCGGAAAGTGCACGACGAAGTCGTGTACGACCACAAACGAGTCCGTCTTAAGTCCATCATCAAGAACGTTGTTGAGGAGGTGGCATGGATCTTTGAAGTGGAGTGCTTTGAACTCGGGGCTGGATAGTTGCAAATCCTTGTGAAGCTTCTGCATATAGGAGGCTGAATCAGAACACAACACAGCTACGTCGGCTAAGGTCTTTCCAACTTTCTGGAGAGAGGCTTGTATAAGCATGCCAACTGATACTGCGTTGCACTGTTGGAGCACTTGCAAGTCTATCATCAAAGTCTTACGGCCAGGAAGATCGTCATCGTAGAACGTTGCTAGTACTGCTACTGCTGGACGACCGCGAATTTCTGGAGTTTCATCAACGGTGATGGAGATTGGTCGTTCTTTCAGCACACGGCTTATGGTTCCGATGTCTTTTTCGTTAACCTCGTGCAGGTATTTCCGGTAGAGTTGATCACTACCCGGCATTGTGCGCGCCGCCGGACACTTGCTTCGAAAAAGGCTGCCAAGGGGTCCGTCAGCCTGGTGCAGGGGTACGCCAGCATGGCACAGTGCACGACAAAACTGGTGTGGAATGTCATCTGCTTCTTGTCTGTTAGATCTGGATCGAGTGATGCATTCCTCGATTGAGTCTTGGTGCGACGAGTGACCTGAAGAATACCAAGGCGAAATGAGAAAAGTGGCTGTAAAGATGCGATTCTTATCAGGATAGATAAAAACCTCATAGAAATTCATGGCAAAGGGGCGTGCGCTGTAAATGTAGGTTTCTAGGAGTCGCTTTAAATCGGAGCTTTCGCTAGTCTCACGTAACCGAAAATGCACAGTATCAATGGTTAAAAAGGACTCACCTGTGTCCAGACGAGGTTTCTTCAGTTGTACGTGGCGTTGGGAGTGCATATGCTCTGCAATCCTCACGGCGCCTTTGCCATTGTTCACGCTGACCGTCACTCGACAAAACTTGCAAACGAGGGTTGCTTCAGCGGACGTCGATACCTCAAAATCAGGGAACTCCTTAACGTAGTCGCTAGGAAGCTTACGTTTTCTCCCCATGTTGAAGTCCTTGCAGTCGCCAATTTCACAGACAAGTGCCGTGTATTCGCGAAGTGACGGGGTTATGTAGGGACTTCAGCTGACCCGCCAGAATCATAGCTTCCATAGCAGTCTTAGAGAAACACATACCCTCCTCCCCGTAAAAAGCACAGATGGTACGGTCCAACCTTGAAACCGGCGCTCCTTTGTCCTGATCGGACCTTGACGAGATCAGATAAGATAAGCTCCCCTTTTGTCAGTCAAAAGTTTGAAAAGAAACTGGATTGCCCTCTCCTCCGGACAACTGCCCCGGTATTCTGAATAAACTTATGCGACTTTTTTTGGTATTGGGATTTTGAAAATCGGTGTTTATCGGATAAAACCGAATTGACTAAAATTTTACCGGCGGATGTTTTTCGGCTTTTTTCGGTTTCTAACCGAAAACACGGAACCCTAGTTATATCGTACCGTTATCAAGCCCCTCGTAAACGTTGGGGCCGCCTGTTTGACGCCAGTGCGCTGTACGTCCAACTGAATTTTGGGGTGCATTATATTTATATAATACAAAAAGGGGCGAGACGACACATTTTTTTTTTTTTAGACTGTAGATATAGCATACAGGATATCGTAGTTATATCTCCGTTAAAGGGATGCTGAACTAAACATTTCAGAGTGTTTATAATAAGTGGCACACTATCTTTCCATGAGTCAGCAGCCACCGGTGTGCTCGAGCACAGGCAACGAAATTGATGTCATCCTATCCCCCATTCTTTCTTATTAAGCTTGAATGGGGGATATTATGAAGTCAAGCGTGAATGGGGGATAGGATGACGTCGATTTGGTTGCGTGTGCTCGCGCACACCGGCGGCTGCTGACTCATGGAAAGATAGTGAGCCGCTTATTATAGACACTCTTAGAAAAAAAGGTATATTCTTACACCCCTCGTCCCATATACGACACCCCAAAACTTCAGTTCGACATACAGCGCGCTGACGTCGAACCGACGGCCTCAACTTTTACAGGCGACTTCATATACTGAGTGGTACAATCTCCTTGAAATAGCTAATGTCCGTGTTATTGACAACAAAAAAGTAATCAGGCTTTTCTTGGTATTACTGCAAAACCTCGGTATTTCTTCTTTGTAGTCTTTGGTATACGTACTTTAGCTGTTTAGTGAGGCAAATCTCACCGTTCTCAAGCACCTCGTAATAGTTGAGGTTATTGCTGGGTCATTCCATGTCAAACGTCCCAGACGTTGCGCTCGACCCCTTCCGATTTCTAAAAACAATTCATGGCCTTTTTGCCGCAATGTCCGTAGCCATGCCCTAAAATATATTTGGCGAAAAAAAAACTTTTATCACGTGAGCGCGGTTTTAAATTTTAAAAACAGCGTGAAACTAGGCATCCCTCAATAATTGATGAAAAATCTGCTTTTGGTGAAGCACCAAAAAATATTTTTTCTTAAATTTGCACGGCTTTTGACTTACAATGTGGTTGGATTTGTGAAGTTTTGTTTACTTTCAATATTTTTTAAAAAAACTTAAGAACTTTAAAATTTTAATGTTTTTGTTATTTTATTAAAATATATTAATTGCTCCTGGGACCTAATAGAACTTTTTTGCCGGCTGCCCTGCAGGTATATAAGCTATAAAAAATGTCTAAAACCGCTCAATTAAATATCTCGCAGTAAACAAAAATCCTGAAGTTGCCAAAAAGTGCGTTTTGACGCATAAACAGCTGTTTATTCCACCCTGAGGTGGTCCAAGTAAAAATACAAAATATGGTGGGTTTGGTCGAACAATCGATAATCCTTTGATTCTGAAAGCTTAATCAGAGTATTTTTTGTTTAAAGCGAGAAAACAATTTTTGAAGTTGAGCTCTCGCACCACAACGCGGCGTCGCTTCTTAACGCCTCTTCGCCGCACAGCACGCCACCTGCGACGATAGCTGACACGATTAGGTCCAAAGAAAGAACGGAGTTTTCTGCCGCTTCCCCTTGTCCGTCTTTCCGGCTGCAAGGGAAGAAACGGCGGCTATCGTGTAATAATCGGAGGTGCCGCCAGCGCGTAGCAATAGCAAACCCGTTGTGCCCTTTGTACCCGAGGGCGGCTCGACACGCTATGCCTAAACGACGGGCGGCATCAAGGGACCAGAACTTCTCCATGCCATGCCAAAGGTCCCCCGGCCACCTACGATTCCTAAAATAAAATTGATGGCTCTTCACCGTAACGTTTGTGCTGCATCTCTAACATATTTTTTGTCGAAAAACAAATTTCATTGGGTGATGGCGGTTTGAACTAGTAAAAGGGGGTAGAACTACGAGTCATTCAATAATTGATGAAAAGTAAGATTTTTTACGGAACACTGGAATATTTTTGCCTAAAATCCCTACGGTATTTGGATTGCTAGGTAATAACGATCATGGTCATGGAATTAGGATGCTCGAAGCATATCTTTAGTTTCGTTACAAACTATGGCTTTGCTGCATGCGACTGTAAATATTCTTATTGACAGCCCGGTAGGTATACTGTAGAGAAAAAAGGTTTCAGGCCGTACAAATAAATATCTTGCAAAAACAAAACGAAAAAAAACTAAATTTGTGCAAAATTGCGTTTTGCCGTTTAAAGAGCCGTCCATTCTGCCTTGAGGTGGCCCAAAGAAAAATACGTAACATGGTGACTTCTACAAAAGAGTTTATTTTCTTTTGTTCTTGAAAGTTTAATTAAAGTAATTTTGTTCCAAAGAGGAAAAAAAACATTTTGAAGTTGAGCTTTCGCGCCGCAACCTGGCGTCGTTCCTTGCGCCTCTTCTCTGCACAGCACGCCACCGTCGAGCCCGGCAAAGCGTGCGACGGTGTCACGGTGTGCGCACGCAGGTAGAAGGCAGGACCTCGAGTAGTCGGGTGCATCTTGGTGTGAAGAGGCCTTTTTAGATGCGGAGCATCTCTTGCTCGGGTCTATGTCCCGCGGCGTCGTAGTCCGCACTCACACTACGCATGCGCAACTCTCTTCCTTCCCTCTCTCCAACAGCTGCGCGTTACTCTCTCCGCCCTCTCTCTCTACCAGCTGCGTGCACTGCGCGTGCGTTCGCTTGTACTCAGACCGCGCGCGCACGCGCAACTCTCCTCCTCTAGTCTCCTCTCCTTCAAGTGTGAAAACAAATAAACGGCGAGCGGCGAGCGTTCCAAATTTCTCTGCCGCGAGCCGCGACGAAGGCTCGCGTAGGGGATAACGCTAGGGCAGTCGGTGGCGCCATCTCTCGACGTCAGCACGCAACTGACCCTTTCCTCGGAACCAACACGATGCTCCGCATCACCCCATGGTTCCCCTCGGGAAGATGGTGTAATTTTTTCTACTCTTGTTGCTTTATGGCTTTTCCTATTTTGACCGTTTTGCGTGGCTGTGTCCTCCTGTGGACTTCCACTGTCTTGATATCAGCAAATGCTTAGCGCTGCCAGGTAAGAGCATCCACTAGTAAGCTAGCTGTTTCTTACGTACACATCGCAATCACTCTCTTCTCGACGTCAGGACAGATGTAGACAGCAACACAAAAGCCCCGTGAACGGGCAATCTCATACAACGAGGCGATGTGGTGTTAACGAATGCGCGCAGTTGGAGGCTCACGCCTCGTTTGTGTTTAAATCGGCTTTGAAACGGCAAATTCTTGCGTCGCTGAATAGTTCCGCTTTTCACCGCAGTATGCGTGACAGCTAGATTTTGCGGCGATATTATCGCGTTTCCCTTTTAGGAGAAGTCCACGTCAGCTGATGCCGCCCGTATTAGGCATCGCGTTTCGAGCCGCCCTCGGGTATACGAAGGGCACAACGGGCCTGTTATTGCTTCGCGCTGGCAACACCTCCGATTATTACACGATACCCGCCGTTTCTTCCCTTGCAGCCGGAAAGACGGACAAGGGGAAGCGGTAGAAAACTCCGTTCTTTCTTTGGACCTAATAGTGTCAGCTATCGTCGCAGGTGGCGTGCTGTGCGGTGAAGAGGCGTTAAGGAGCGACGCCGGGTTGTGGTGCGAGAGTTCAACTTCAAAAATTGTTTTTTTGCTTTAAACAAATATTGATCTGATTAAACTTTCAGAATCAAAAGATTATCGATTGTTCTTCCAAACCCACCACATTTTGTATTTTTACTTGGACCACCTCAGGGTGGAATAAACAGCTGTTTATGCGTCGAAACGCACTTTTTGGCAAATTCAGGATTTTGTTTACTGCGAGATATTTAATTCAGCGGGTTTAAATTTTTTTTATAGATTATATACCTGCAGGGCAGCCGGTAAAAGGTTCTATTACGTCCCGGGGGAATTAGATATTTTTAATAAAATAACAAAATGTTAAAATGTTCAAAGAGTTTAAGTTTTTTAAAAAATATTTCAATTAAAGAAATCTTTACAAGCCCAACCACAATGTAAGTCGAAAGCCGTGCAAATTTAAGAAAAAAATATTGTTGGGTGTTTCATCAAAAAGCTGATTTTTGATCAATTATTGAGTGATGCCTAGTTTCACGCTGTTTTTAAAAGTTCAAACTGCGCTCACGTTATCAAAAAATTTTTCGTCAAAAATATTTCAGGGCATGGCTACGAACATTGCGGCAAAAGGCCATGAATTGTCTTTTAGAAATCGGAAGGGGTCGAGCGCAACGTCTGGGAAGTTTGACATGGAATGACCCTGCTGCAATCGTTTTTGCAGCAATAACCTCAACTATTGCTGCAATCGTTTTTTTTTTTTAATCGCGTGATAGTTTTGAATTTTGTTCTTTGTCGTTATTCGTGTGCAGTTGCGTCGACATTATAAATATGCGTGGTAATCTAGTTTTCACTGGAAGGTGAAAAACAAGTTTGTATGATTATTGAAAGTGCGTTGAGTGTGGTTTTGTGTTATTTATACTAACGTTATTTTATATCCTTTACCGCGTTTATACTAGAATCCCAAATGTATTAAGGTAACAGTATTATTGTATACAAAATCAGATATTTTGTACTAAGGCAGCTCGAGCCCATAGGGAGAAATAAATTTGTTGACTGTAAATAGTAAGTTTAGTACCCCTGCCACACGGAAAAGTTAATATATTTTCAATAAATGATATGGGACTTAATCAGCTCGAGGTCTTGAGTGATTATATGAGCGTCGCAAGCTCATTTGTCGACCCCATAATGTCATTCGATCGCAATTACATTACTTTTGCCGTGTGGCCGGGAATGATGCAAGAATTCAGTGACTGCACGCGATAACATCGCTTACATGATCGTAGGTGACACTTGTCTAGCCGTGTCCGCGTTGACTACGTCTACCTGATTTTTAACTGTGATTTGTTTTGCTGTGTCCAATCACTGCGTGCCTCGCCATTTTGTCGAAGTATTTCTGAGTAAAATATGCATTCCTACAGCAGTTATTGCGTGGCTCAATGTTTTCTCTTATACGCCAACCCCGTACCATTTCATCCCTATTATTTAGCGGTGTAATATTTTGCCCGTGTAATAAAATATTTTCGAGACCCGTTGCTATGTGCAGCTTTCCTTTTAGCTAATAAGACACGCGTATGTGACTAAAAGCGCGTTACGACGGTCGATCCACGGGCGTTGCCTTCGCTTCGCCGCGCGCCCCCGATGGCCTTCCTTCGCGACGTCACCAGAAGAGCGCTACGGCCTTCTTCTCTAGGAGGTGTTGCGCACATACGCGATACGCCGCAGACGAAATAAGGGAGCGGAAGAATGACGTGCATGCGTTCGCGTGCTTAGGTGTACCTCGAGCCTTTGAGTAATGCAATCACTAGCTATATAGTCAGAGACTGCAGCCGACTTAAAAAAAAAAAAAAAACACGTGTACCTTGGTGTAAAAGTTATCGCTAGCATTAAAACAATTTGGCAGAAACATGTGTAGGAATGCGAAAGCATTCCTACAGGCAGCACATTCCTACAAGTAGCGCGCCATGTCTTGCTATTCCGGTTGAAATAGCCGGAACAGCCGGGTACTATTCCGGCTATTCCGATTGAAATTGTCTGACGAAACATGTTTTTAAAACCCGACATGAACGGTAGCCCGGTCTTTGAGGACCCGGTGAAAGTTTCACGAAATCGCAGCACCGGAGAAAACCAGCACAGCATGCATCGAAAGTCGCATCGAAAGAAGCATCGAAAGCAGACGCCGGTACGGAGTCTGCTTTCGATGCGAGCTGCGCTGCTTTTCCCCGGTGCTGCGCTTTCGTAGAACTTTCGCCGGATCCTCAAAGATGAGGCTACCGTTCACACCGGGTTTCAAGGATCTGCTTCGTCGAACAACTTCAATCAAGCACACGGTACAGTGTACTAGATCTACGGCTATTTTATGGCAGCCTGCCGCCATTGCGCTGTCCGCCATATTACTATGATGGCTAGAGATGATATAACTCTACCAAAAAGATGGCCTACCGTGGCCGCATTCCCGTCCATAGGCGGAGCTGGTCAAACACGATCCAGCAAATAGACATATAGATCAGTGCGACGTTCCCATCAGAAAGGGCTTTGTGCGCACGCGCTTAATCTCTCCCGTGGCGCCTCATTTTTCCGCGGCACGGCACTGGCCGTCCCGGCGGTCCACGCTCGCGTGATATTATTAAAAATTGGGCGTCTGTACGTGACGAATCTCATAAGGAATATAATTATGGAAAGTTGCAAGTATCAGGAACGTAAGCACCATGCTGCAGGCAGCGAAGGTTACGCCCGCCTAACTCAATCCCCTAGCTCTTTAACTTCAAAACTATTTCTTTATGAACCGATTACAGATTTTATTAATGCGTTTTCCTTCAGCATGCTCAAGCCCGATGGAGAATTGTTTTGTCTTGGTTTAATCTATATTATTTATCTGGATCTTTCTAACTTGTCTGCAACGCAGACGACGAAAAAATTGACCGCATCTCCACGTGGTGAATGATGTTGATTGGGGCGAAGCTCTGGTAGCTCTGGGCCCGTTTTCTCGAACGCGAACCATGGGTTAAAGTTAACTATTGTCCCTGGAAGGGGGAATTCTAGGTCACGTGACTGGGAGAGCAGGGGCACCGAGGGAGGAGCAGTATACCTATAAGCAAAATGGCCGCGACGCCGCTTAATGAGGGCTAATAGTTCTGCTTGGTACTGCTGAACATTCATTTCGATCCGGCTGTTATATTAATGACGCACCATCAACCTATTAGCACGTCAAGCAAAGCGGTAGTTCAGAGGGACTACTAAACTAACCGACGGCAGCATTCCGCGAACGCATCACTCTTCAGCAGTCCGGGATCCAAGACATATGACGGTACATAAGCCTTGCAAGTGTTTCTATGGTGAGTAAAAAAATGTTTTGCGAACAAGTGTTGGTATATATTTATACTAACACGTTTAATTTGTTACACTATGCACGCCAACTCGTGAGCAGCGATGACTTTGCGGAGAAAGGGGGTTATCTTCGATAAAGTCTTCGTTCCGGGTGAACAGCTGGAACATTGTACTGTTTTTTGTTCGCAGTGCGCCGACAGTATGCCGACAGCGTCGAGGTTTCTACATATCCCCGGTAGCCAGTTCTCCAACGGTGACGAGAATCTTATACTTCGTTTCAGCTTGGGTCCAGACGCTGGCGATGCTACAAGCGCGAGCTCCGGGCTTTCAGCGTCCCTGCCAAGCACGCGCGCTCGTGCAATGCAAGCACTGTTCAGGGCCACACACTCGCGCTCGTAGCATCGGCTGCGTCTGGACCCACGCTGAAACGAAGTATAGCTTGTGGAGACTCAAGAACAGACAACCGTTTCGCTGGTGTCCACACCCGTTCTAACCCGCGCTCGTCCTGAGCGCGCGCTAGCTTCACCCGCCTCACGAGCCGTCTTTATTCTCTTCCTTTTAAATCCCCACAAGCTTTACGCTGAAGCAGTGCCGCTGCGTCTGGTTCTGACCGCGACGGTCGGTCGATGCATCCACCAATGGGAAAGGTACAAGCGCGGTATACGAATCAACCTTGCCGATGTCATCTGCAGAAGTCGCAGAAACGAGAAATAAACAAATCGTTTCCGTTATCAAAGTACAAATAGGTCCGCAAATCACTTCGTTAGTAAGTCCGCAGTTGGTCGGTGGGCTAATCGGTGGATCGGTTGGGCAAACTGAAGAGGGGCAAACGGATCGCAGAAACGTGCGTCGCAAGGAACAAAAACGAGACTACAGCACCGGCGTTGCCAGACTTGAAGGCACACGGGAAAGCTATGCGTTGTTTATGGCGAAACATATTGAAGGAAATGTTTCTTACGTTTTCGAATATTCGTCGACAAACTCTAGCATAGTAGCTAAAATTTCTTCGTACCATCTGAAGCAAATACATTGGTCTTCAAGTACAACATTACTATATTTTGACTTAAAATACCATACTAGATCGATAACAACCAGCGGAAAAAGAGGATAAACAAAATGACTGGCTTGTTTCACCGATAGATGACGCATCTTACTGCCCGATCAAAAATAATTATTGTTGTTCTATATCCAGCCGTTTATTACAGTACCTAGGTACTTTTTCCTTCGCACCGTGGTTTACCAAAATGGGTTTACCATCGCTTCGAGAAACCCGGTCCTGGTGGTGCTTGTTTGCGTAGACGCTGAGCCGCAGCATGCCGAGCCTTTCGTTCGTTTTCATCCATGTCAGAAAGGGAATGTGCGGTATGGAGCGTGGTTATATACGCATTTGAGCATTTGACCGCAGCGCCCTTTCGTCTATACACGTTCAGCCAATGCATGCAAAGTTTAACGCGATTATATACGCATTTGACCGCAGCACCTCTCCTGTATAGACGTTGAGCGGCTACATGCAACGTTTCATCCATGACATAACCCAGCTCTTGAGTCAGCTATCACATCTCAGAGCCCCTACTCGTCCCGCAGTCGTGGCCGAGTGGTTAAGGCGATGGATTAGAAATCCATCGCCATTTATAGCGCCAGTCGAACCTCTAGTGTACATTGTAACTCCATGGGCAAAACGAACACGCCTAACCTTTCGTCTGCTTTCTTTTTCTGCTCTGCTGTCACTCTTTTCTCGTTCTTTCTCTTGTGAGCACCGATGTCAGCGCTCAGGATTTGCCGCGTTCCGCTCCCGTCTTCACTCCACTCGCGACGACCGACGGAAATTCCACTGCCTCCGGGATCGGCTATGCAATTCACAACTGCGGCGTAAGACATTTCACGACAGAAGAAAAAGGATTGAAAATATATTATTTTAAAGTTCCTTCCAGATAACGACTTTCGAAGGGTTGATTGATTGCACGTCGCCGAAGGCGCTTACATTAACGAGAAACACTCTCAATGAGATGGCACGTCACCGCAATCTACGGTGGCTTATTCAGAATGAGTTCGAAATTCCAAGTCGGAAGTGCGTCATAATGAGCCTTTTGGCCACGGACTTCAGTGTATTTTTGAGACTGTGACACAGGATCCTGGCGAAGAGACTTCTCAGCAAACTGGGCTTTGATTACAGGCAGCGAGCTGTAGTCGGTTGCGCTGACGACGTCTTCCTGTTGATCTCCGTTCAGGAGGATGCCAAGCAAAAGCTTCGGCCGCTGCACATGGCAAGCCTGGACTTGTCCAAGGCTTTCGACAGGGTGGCGATGGAAGCGGTCTACAGAGGAGCTCGCAGAGCCGGACTCAATCAGGAGTTCCTCGACTACCTTGAGAATCTGTACGAGGACTCTTGAACTTTCACACTGGGGTTCTTCGAAACTGGCACATTCCACAGTCGGCGTAAGGCAGGGAGACCCACCCTTCCTAAAATCACTGGATCTGGAAAAGTAGCACCATTGCCTACCCACCTGCTAGCCGGAGACAAACAAACATAGAGAAATATAGGTAGTTTTCACAGACGTCACCGGAGCGATGCCTTCTGGGCCAGCAGCCATTTTGTTGTGAATGTTTTGACGTCCCTGGCGCGACCGTACTGGCGACGATCACGGCTGCTCCCGATCACGTAAACACGATCCTTTCCGTCCTGTTCTTTATTTTGATTTTTCTCATTCTTATGTGGAATGGTACACTGCACAGTCGTCGGCTGTGGCAGCCGATTGCATACCAAGTCAGAAAAGCTCTTCAAAAACAAACGGGACCTGCGATTTTTTAAAATTCCGAAAACTAGGCATAACGAATGCGATCAGACCCGCCAACTTTCCGAAAAGCAGTGCTCGGAATGGATTTCACGGTTAAGAAGAGCTGACTTGGACGTCAAGAACGCCGACAAATACGAAGTTTGCTTGAAGCATTTCGTCACAGGTGAGTAAATTTATGCAGCAACAGAGTGCTGTTTGTTTGCTCCTGTGAAGAGTCATCTGCGTACCACGACGCTTTATCGCGAGCACTTAATCAACAATCGCTCGCAAAAAAAAAAAAATATTAATAATTAACATGCATGTACGTACGTCCTTTCGGCTGTACTAAAAAGCTCAAACGGCCGCAGCAGCCAGAGAAGAAAAAGAAAAAGAAGTAGGCTGCGGTCGCGTGCTGCGCAAAACAGTAGCCTTGCGTACACTGATTTGTTTGCTTTTCGTGACTCGCAACTGGGACATAAACATTTATGTGCCTTTGCCCCAGGATCACCTGCAGCCTTATTTGACAGCAGCAATCCCGACTGGGCGCCTTCGCTGTCCTTGGGGTACGAAAGGCGGGGCGGCGATGCCGAGAGCGCTCGCTACATACGTCAGAAGGCGCGGACCAGGAGCAGGAAAAGATCGCTCAACACACAGTAAGTTGAAAATAATTTAGAACAATTACAGTCATAAACCATCCAGCTGGTGTCTCTTCAGGCACTCCAGACCAAGCAGTGGATGACTTGGATGCTTTGCCAGCTCGGGCAAGCAACTTGTGTGAAGAGATGACTACTGCTGGTACGTCTTAGTTCAGCAAGTTAAATATAATTTAAAATAATTAGTCTTCAAACATCCAGATGCTTTCATTGCAGGCACTCCAGACCAAGTAGTGGACGAGGTGAATGCTTCCCCAGCTCGGGCAAGCACTTTGACGGGAGGAACAACTACTGTTGGTATGTTTTGCTCAGTTTAACAAAGTGATGAGCCTGACTTCTGAATAATTTGTTTCAGAGCTCGGCTGTCAGACAGAGACGGCAGCAGCCGACATCCAGAGCTTGGAGAAGGAGGTAATGCGGCTTAACGAGGAAGTCTACGCTCTAAGAAAAAGGTGGAAGATGGCAAATTTACTGCGGAAAGTTTTAAGGGAGATGACGAAAAGGTCAGCTTTTACACAGGGTTACCGGGATTCATCGTGCTAATTGGGGTCTTTAACATGCTTGAGGCCCATGTCCAGCACTCTTCACAAAACTCGCTTGGGAAGTTCGAGGAGATGATGGTGTTCCTGATGCGACTGCGGCTCTACCTGTCAGTACAGGACCTAGCCTATAGGTTTCAGATCTCTGCCTCGACGGTGTCAAGGGTGTTCGAGAAGTGGTTGAATGTGTTTTACGACAGACTGTCCCCACTCATCAGATGGCCTACAACCGACCAGCTCGCGAAGACAATGCCCACCGTGTTCCGAGAGAACTTCGGCACAGAGGTGACCGTGATTCTGGATTGTTTTCAGGTTTTTATTGACCGGCCGAGTTCACTCATCACAAGGGCTGCAACCTGGTCCCAATACAAGCATCATAATACTGTAGAGTTTTTGATCGGCATTTGTCCACAAGGCAGCGTAACTTTTCTTTCCAAGGCATACGGTGGAAGGGCAAGTGACAAGACTATTACAGAAGATTGTGGCTTTCTGGCACTACTGGAGTACGGAGATATGGTTTTAGCTGACCGGGGATTTTTGATTGCAGAAAGTGTCGGTATGCGTTGTGCCACCCTCCATGTACCATCTTCAGCAAGAGGGAAACGCCAGCTTGGCCATTCGGATGTAGTGTACACTAGAGAGCTAGCAAATGTTAGAATTCATGTTGAGAGAGTGATCGGGCTCGTCCGGAACAAGTTTAGCATTTTGAAAGGTCCTCTCCCTGTGGGATTTCTGAAAACGTCCGAGTCCGATTTGGCCCCAGTTGATAAAGTAGGTGCGGTGTGCTCAGCACTTGTCAACCTATGCAACTCGGTTGTGCCGCTAGACTAATGCCGAACAGTGTTCACTGTGAAAACCTTTCCTTGGAGCAATTGCAATCTTTGTTACTTGTACAGTGCGCTGCAATATGAAAGACCCACTGGGAGTGCGTGGCCGAGGCGGTGGCTGGTGGAGGCGCTGCAAGCACTCCGGGCAATTTTATTCTGCTTCGAGGGCAGGACGCTCACTTGGGCCTCAGCTAAAGTGCAACGCGCTTATCAGTTTGTGCTGAGCTCCGAGTGAGCGTCCTGCCCTCGAAGCAGAATGGAATTGCCCGGAGCGCTCGCAGCGCCCCCGCTTCGGCCACGCGCTCTCAGTGGGTCTTTCGTATTGGAGCGCACTGTACTTCATTATATACTTACCGTGCAATGCTGCCAAAGCTGCTGGTGCGACACGCTCGCGCCAGCAGCTTTGCCAACCTATGAAACGTGCTTGCGGCAGCACCATTCACGCTAGTGATGGGCCAAACTTTTTCCGAATCTTGGGATTCGGCAGAGCTGAACTTTTGCCAAACTTTTTTAGATTCGGCAAAGGTACATTGTTACCTGACTCAACGTTCATTATTAGTTTCTTGTGGCAAAAAGATTTAATTTTTTTTCTTAACATAAGTGCAACATCTGATGCATATTGACACAGTTATTACTAAATAAGGTTATATTCTACAAGATAATTTTATCGGTATCGTTTTTTGTGTTTACTGGTAATTATAGTGACTGCTTGCAGAAGTGGCGTGACAACGAGGTTGGGTAGTAGCCGGTGCAGTCACAAATCGCGTTACGAGTAGGGCTGGGCGTCGATTAAAAATTTTAACCCGATTAATCGCCACCCTTTAATCGATTAATTAATCGATTAATCGGTTGCGTTGATTTTTATAAATAATATATTAAAAAGAATGCAACAACTCGTCTTGCCTTTGAAGACTTATTTTACTCTCTGTTACACGGCGCAAAGGACATTTAGAATTGAGGATACATATAGTTCAACGATTCAAAGACTCACATATTTTTGCTCCAGCTCCGAAGACAAAGAAGTTTGTCCACATTCTCCGACAGGAAGACAAGAAGTCAGGGCTTGGGCGATGCTTTCTTCTTTTTTCAGAGAAAGGGGCCTCGATGAGAAGGCGTTGATTGTTGTCTGCGTTTTGGCGGATGGTCCTTGCTGCAGCGGCGTACATGGGTGCTTCGCTCGTAGGTGATACTGAAGCGAACTTACGCTTCCACTGTACGAAAACGGCTTTTTGCAGATGATGCAGTGGACTTCCTTCGAGTTAAAAACTTCACCGCTGGAGTTTACTTTAAACCCAAACTTTCCAGCGAGATTGCCTTTCATACTCGTGAACTCGTCCATTTTTACGGGCCGAATACTGGAACAAGTAACCATGGCGTTGTTAGCTTCCCAGCTTGTTTTTC
Organism: Ixodes ricinus; assembly: GCA_037355805.1. Taxonomy (NCBI): domain Eukaryota; kingdom Metazoa; phylum Arthropoda; class Arachnida; order Ixodida; family Ixodidae; genus Ixodes; species Ixodes ricinus. Next base: position 5,973 of record JAZHYW010039490.1, on the reverse strand, counting down.
TGCTTGTTTGTCTTGCCTGGGCAGGATGTGTAATAGATCCTCAACACGTGAAGTTTCGCGGTCGCGCGGGGATCAATTGCGGGCCCGGCTTGTTCGTCTGGCCTCGGCAGAACTGTAATGTATATCCTCGAACACGTGACGCTTCGCGAGCGCGAGAATTGAACCTTGCTCATAGCACCTGGCTGGGAACGGAAAACCGCTCGGGACAGAACGACCGGATACACGCCACGCAGCGTTTTCCTTAGAAGGAGGGGGGGGGGGGCATGAGTCACCCCTAGTTCGGGCAGGTCGTCCAGGATAGAGCCATGCGTGCGTCCAGTTGACTTCTTTTTGAGTACCGATTAAAAAACCGATTAACCGGTTAAAAAATTTGATCGCGATTAAAGCCTTAATCGATTAATCGGAAGGTTAATCGATCAATTGCCCAGCCCTAGTTACGAGTTTTGGTTTTGAGGCCTCATCAGCGCATGCCTGCAAGTGTTTACATTGTTAACATAAAGGCAATCACTGCGTTCTTACTTTCTTTGGGAGTCACCGTTTTGTGCACGAAAACGAATGCAACGGTTGCCGAGCCTTCACCAGGAGAGATAACACTATTATTGTAAATATGCAAGTTTTTCAATTTGAGTCACTTGACGTCAGCTTTGCATGAAAGTGTGCATTCCATATTTGCAACATGTCATTTCTAGCCTTTCGTTCCTGACTTGTCACCGGCTACAGCTAATAAATTCATTAAACCACTACTACTGCTCTTTTCTCTTTGTCATACTGCGAGACGTATCATACTGTTAGATTAGAAGTCTCTTGGTGCATAGCAACTGAATGCTGAAAACAATACAAGCTTGTTTTCAATATCACTTTATAAACAAACAGCGAGCAAAAGTCAGTCAGTAACACATTTCTTGCCCAGTAGTAGCAACACCGAGTCACTTGGCTTTCCTTTGAGTTTTGCATGTGGAGCAGAACCATTGCTTTTTTCTTGGTGCAGTTTTCAGCCCCACACACTTGAAGTGGAACCAACCCACAACACAGTTCTCATTATCGCATGCAATCATTTTGCCCTCTTCCGGACCGCTGCACACACAGTATGTTGGTTCGGCATTCGATTCGTGCGGCACTGCTGTCGACAACGAAGGCCCGAGAGCTGCATGGTCCTGTTGTTGCGTAGGTTGACGTGTAAACCAATGTGCGACCAACTCTGGCAGCAGCACCTGTGAGAAGAACTTTGCGGCATGGTCAACTACAGCGCACAGGAACCCATTGTTGCGGACAATTCGCTGGACGTCGCTTCCTTTAGCGTTCCACAGCAAAAAGTCGGCATAGTCCACGTTGCAGACCAACATCTGCAGTTGTACTTGATAATAGTATGCATGGGTGTCCTTCAAGGTGAGCTCGTCGTCCGTGAGCGTAACACAACTCTCTGGGTCCTTCGCAGCAGACTTGAGGGGTACATCGCGCAGCTTGTATGGAGCACTTGACTTCCACAACGCCTTTCCCGCAGCAAGCGCACTCAACAAGAAGGTCGGGTGTGGCCGCAAGGAATGGGCGTCCCTTTGCAATCATAAGGCCAGGCCTCCTAAAAGTTACACACTCGTGCCCCGCTGTTGCGAGTGCTTCGTAAGCTGCAATGGCCTTCGGCTCATTTTCAATTCCGTACCTGGTTGCTGCTGTCGAAAAGCGGTTCCTTTGAGGATAGCATATCCGCTCGAGGAGGGATTTCGAGGGATCTGCCAAACTCGTGTGGCAAATGGACCTGAAGTTGGAGGCCGTGATACGGCCGCTTCGGTATTTGTACCAAAGGATACTGTCACTTTGCCGACGGTCTTCTGCTCGATGGCCACAATGGTTGAGTCGTCCATCTCGAGCAGCTCGGCCAGACTTGCCGTCTTCGCTTGCAACTCCTCCCAGGTCAGATCACAGGCATTAGGATCAAACAGCTGTAGCAAATACGATGCAGTGCAGCTGCTGATCTTTGGTACATACATGTCACTATATCTAGGATCAGTAGCGGCTACTGCTGGGCGAAGGCCAGAGTTCGTGACATTGTCGAAAAGGACTTTCCACTCGTCTTCACTTGGAGCTGGGGCACTGACACGTACTTGTTTTGGAGGAAGAGGGGTAACCTCGTGGCTCAGTCGCCTCTTTTTCATTACAGACGAGGAAAAATCCATGTCTGCAACAGGCACGGAAACCAGACTCTTCACATGTGCTGGCAGCCACACACTGTTGCTGTCCGTGCATGATGCCTCATCCCTCATTTGCAGGCCTACCTCGAAATAAAATAAAATTTCCGTGACGTGAGAGCATGCTTCGCCGTGTCCTGCCATGCAGGTGCAGTGGGCGATCACCACTTCGCCGTCTTTTTTCATTAGCAACCAGACCTTGAGGGGTGGTGCCGAGAGGCTCTGGGAGTGGTTCACCTGCAACAAGCACAAGCAGCAGGGGTTTTCAAACTGGACAATGTTTTATTTTTATAGCGGTGAACTATGTTTTAAACTTGGATGAGACACATGCAAGCACAACCATAAAGTAGCACACATTACGAAATAATATTAAGCACTAATTTTTCGAGCACGCAGTGATGTGCTACAGTGTCTTACTTTTCACTAATTAAAGACATCACACGTTATTTCTGTAAAAACTAAGCGTGTCTTACCTCGGAAACAACGACGACTGCAGTCGGTGCCGATGGTCTTCAGAGAGGGCTCCTTCACCCAGCCGCTGGTCAGGTGGTTGTGAGCCTCCAACGACTTGTAGGCTTTCATCTCTTTTCTGGCCAAGTAGCTTGTCTTCCTTACGAGGTAGTCGATGATGTCGCCGGTATCAAGCTGAGGCCACAGCTTCCAGTCCTTTTTCAGGTCTGCAGCTTTCAACGTGAACGGATCAAGTCCACCACACATCGCGATTTTCGCTTCGTAGCGAAGGCGTTCTTCTCCTTGAAGTTCATCGTGATAACTGGTGGAACCGGAGCTCGAAGCCCTCGAGTTGGCCATAGAGCACCCAACACAAACCAGTCGTCGTCAGCTACCCAAAAGACAGCGTCAAAACTGATCCCAATCAAAAAGAGGAACCACGTGCAATCGTGTTCGCAACCGGAGGCTCCGTGCAGTGGCCTGCGGTGGCTCCGTCGCTCCGTGCGCTACGCGTCGCGCGCGCCGTCTGCTTGCAATAACATAAAAATGGCGCGGTGTGGGTGCTCTGTTCAGGTGACGTCAGATGAAAACTACCAATAGTACTACGTCAAGAGTGGACACTTCCAGGCCCCAGCGGCCCAATTCAGTGTCAGCGAGCGCACCCAGCGGCCAGTAGTAGTCCCTAGTTGAGTGTTGAATGGATGGATACACGCAGTAACCGCTGGCCAGATGAATGAATGGATTCAAGGTGAATTCTGGCGGTATTTTTGTATCGCGCTGTAGCACGCGCCCCCTCTAGTTTAACGAGTCTGTGTTATTGTAACTAGCATGGTTTTTTGTTTAAAATAGAATTGTTTTTTAAGTATACCTTAATTATACTGCACTGCAGAAAGAAAAGTCATCCAGCGCTACATATAATTCAAACTGACCGCACACCGAAAAGGATATTTTCACATTTGTGCTGACTCTCTTGAAGGGACGATATGGGACGACACCAGGAATTGACACACAAAGGTATTTATTTTTGTAACTATGACAAGCAAAACAAACATCAACTCTGAAGACTAATGAGTGATGTATGTTATTCATACATTACAAAAATAAGAGTACACATGCAAAATGTTTGAATAACGCGTCAACTGTGCAACACTGGAAAAAAAGTACTGTATTACAGCGAGACTTACAGTGACAAATGCAATAAGATGGAGGGCATTTAAAAAAAGTTACCTTCCAACTTCCAAGAAAAGCGCTTGCAGATATGACCATGTGACTAATACAGCAACAATAGAAGAACAATCCAGCCCAGTGGCTTCTAAATTCAGTGACCGAATGCAAACGTCCGTCAACAAAGGAAACGACAGTCACAATACTTCTTACGTATACCGTATAACATGCCCGTAACGGAAGAATGACTAAAAACCCGCACGAGACAACAAGCCGCGGAACCAACTCAACCCACACAGCGAGGCAAGAGACACAGAACCAAGCATGCCAAGTATCCGCCCTTCGTCGAGTCCACGACTCCGAAGCCAACTGTCGCGCCACACCCGTAGCCACAGCTGTTGAAGTCGTTTTTGGAAGTTTTTAAAGTTTGTAATAATTTTAAAAGTTCACTCTACACAACGAATTTATTTATTAATATTATATATCTGACAAATGTTCAGGATAAGTGGCACTGTTGCGCCTACTAACGGCCAGTAGAGTCCCTAACTCCTGGGCCGCGAAACGGCTTGAGTGGCCACTCTTTACGTAGTACTATATTTCTCTATGAAACAAGTACCAACATAAAGACGACAAAACCTCTCAAGTTCATTGCTGTCGGTTCCCACGGTGGTCGCCATTTCGGACCACTAAAAGCTTCGAAGCTTCGAAAGGGTCGTTAAAACCTGTCGCACCAAGATCGCTATGGAGCATCATCGTACTGAAAGCGTTCCCCGGCCAATATGTGCGTCTTGGGCACTCTGCATGCAATAAACTTATCCCTCATGCTTCTTTCCTCGGGTCTCTTACAATTGCGTTGCTCTTCTTGCGAGTTTCAAGAGAGTAAAATTATTTTTCAATGCCTCCAAGCACTGACATTGAGTGTGATGGCGGTACGAAGATGTACGGTATCACACGCGGCGTCGGTGCTTAGGGGCATTGAAAACTAATTTTACTGTCTTGAAAACACGCAAGAAGACCAACATAATTGTAAGAGATCTGGGAAATAAGCATGAGTGATAAGCTTATTGCATCCACAGTGCCAAAGACGCTCATATTGACCAAAGAACGCTTTCAGTATGATGATGCTCCATAGCGATCGTAACGATCACCATGGCAACCGACAGCGATGAGCCAATCACCTTGAGAGGTTTTGTCGTCTGTATGTTGGTATTTGTTTGTGTTCGACTAGCAGGTGGGAAGGCAATGGCGCTACTTTCCCAGGTCCAGTGACTTTAGCTCTCCCACTTCTCTACAGCCTCATGTTGGACGAGTTTCTCCGAAGGCTGGACCCTGGTATTGGGTACAGTTCAGACCAGCTGCAACTGGATAGGATGGCTTTTGAGGATGATCTAATTGTCTTCACATCGACCCCGGAACGTGTCGTACCAAGACTGTCCCGACATCTTGACAGGAACCAGGGTCACCAAGGTGGAAATGACGAAGCCGATTCCAAACTTCGTTACCATCCAAGAGCACCGAGTAATGGACGACTATCGTGGCCTGCGACTGTGTGCAGCCGGTGCGGACAAGCATGGCATATCGGGCCAGCCTGCAAGACCGCACGCTGTGACCGTTGCGCCGTTTTGGGCATCCTACAGCGGGTTGCACCGCTCCTTGTTCGTGGTGCGGTCACGCCCACGCTACCACGGACTGTACTATACATAGCGTAGGTCCTAGGCCGCCGTGGCCCGCCCAGCGGGAGCTCCTCAACCCCACCAGCCATCGCAGGGTACCACAGGCAAGAGCCCCCCCCGGTCCTGAGGCGCTCAATAACGATTCGGACCCCTCCATCCGTCCGGGCTCGTCCATCGGCCCCAGGTGACACGCCCTCCGATGATCCATCGAATGAGTTTTCCTCTGTCACCCCTACCACCATCAAGTCACCCGATACCTTTTCTATGGAAACCCTTATCGAGTCATCGTTCCAGCGCAAGTTGCCGCCGCGACGCCCCCCTCCGTCCCAGCGCAGGTCACCACCGCGACGCTCCCCGTCGCTACGGCGCAAGATGACGCTGCAGCGTCTCCCGGCGCCCTCGACTCCCAGGAAAGTGGCGTGGCCAACTCGGGTCATAGCCCCGGTCCTCTGGCCATCTCCGACGTACGCGGACCTAACCCCAGGCCAACGACAGCCTTCCAC
>JAZHYW010039488.1:0-36609 GCA_037355805.1 Ixodes ricinus | reverse complement strand
GTGCGGACTTGGACCTCTCTGATGCGACGCGCCTACCCTCCGATCCTCGTTAAGGAGGCCTATCGACCTAATGAGCAGGTGGTGGTGGGCCGTGGTGTTGGGGTGCCGGCCGGAAACTGGAAGCTCGATGACGCGCCAAAGGCATTGCTAAGTAGGAGTAAGGATGATCTTATGTATTGCAATGCTATTTATAATCCCTTCTTGTGCCAGTCGCACTCATCGTGCAGTCGTTCCCGATCGAAAAAGCATCGTCGAGATGTACGCGAACGGCGGACACGGTGAAACATCTGAACTATTTAGCCGGCCGTAAACTTTCAATTGCGCTGTCTCAGCTTGTAAACGATAGTAGCGGTAAGCGATGACAATTTGGACTTAATCCTGCATGTGTGTACAGGCTTTGCAAAGTGGGTTACCAATTCGAACGCGTACATTGCATAATTTAGGCATCGCCCCCTCTCTTCGGTGTCCGTTTCTTCTGAGTCAGCGAGAAAGTCTACTGCGAGTGATAAAACATCAGCCTATCTGTCAGAACGAGGTCACTGTGGAATATCGTCATGTACGAGCAGCCTCATTGAAGCATTCGGCGAAATCGCCGGAGTCGCTTGGCACGATTCCGGCGAACCTGCGGGGCAACTAAGGAACAACAGGACGCGATATCGGTCCTTTTTATTTGTCGTTTGTCATAACCTTGTTGACAGTTGTGTGACATTCAGGAGAAAATAAATGTTGGTTTGCACTCGTTATCACCCTCATTTTGCTTGTTGATGAACTGCTGTACCGCTCTTCGAATGCTTGTTTGCGGCTTGACATGACGAAACGCTGGACGAATCACACTGACCAGATTGCCTCCAGGCTAAGTGGCGCAATCTGCCGCCCGTAGAAAATCCAGCAGAAGACGATGAGGTTGCCACGCAGACCTTGCCTGCTCAAAGTGGGGCAGGTCGTCGGGGCGCGCTGGACCAGCGTTGGTCACGCGCTGGACTGTACACACCATCGTTCGGGCGCTTCTCGGCGCGGCGTAGTGGCCGACGAACCTCCGTATGCGCCGGCGCGCGTTGCTGACCGTCGACGTTGGAGCATAAGCCAGCGCTTTGGAAAGGCTTCTTTTCTCCCGGTCCAGACTCTGACGACGATGGTGGCGGCCCAAGACTGACCAGCCGATCATTTTCAGGACCTGGGCGGGGCTCGGACTCTGCGGAACGAGCGCTTCGCCACCGTTCGGCCCGCAGGCACACCACTGCGGGAACTCCTTCCTTTGGAGGTTGGGGCCGAGTGATCCGTTAAAAGGGCAGCGGAGCGGCTGGGAATGTCTGCTGCTCTGACGATGCTACAATAGTTTTGCCCATATATGTGACTCAGCAGGAGTTTATTGCGGGACATCCGCCAGTATCCTGATGTTCCTGCCTGGATTCTGCCCCCAGTTCGTATGCCTGGCCTCGCCCTGCCTGATCCTGCCTGGAGGAAGCTCCGTGGTCCCAACGCCAGCTTTATGCGAACAGGAACGTACTGACTGCCGCATACGGTGCTGGAACGGAAGACGTTGACAATGACTGGAGTGCTATTGCAGGGAATTGTAGTAGACGGTTCCGGACCCCGCTAAGCACCCGGATAGCGCTCGTAATCCGCCGCAAGACATTGAGCTATGCTGACAAGGCTGGCGGCGCGCATGCTACAGCTGCGGCACTTTCTTTACCGATACCGTAGCGGAGGTGAAAAACGATCTTCTGCAACACCCTATTGACGAGGAGGCGTCCGACCGGATCAGCGTGACTCTCCTCAAAACGGTTGTTAGAGAAGAAATTTGCGCACCATCGGCCAACATGCTTGCCAGCTGCGGGCACCTGACCGTGCAGGCCGCATTGTTCACCAAGGTTGAAATGGTTTAAAGGGATAACATACACGGCTTCGGGTGTAGGGAGGGCTTTTTCTTTTCTTTTTTCCCCAGAAATGAGACGGTTGCGAGACAAGGTCACCGTCCCACCTCCGCGATGTCCCGGCGTGCTTGAACTTGAAACTTGACCCCCCTCCCCCTTCCCAGCGACTTAGACTACTCGAATAACTCCGCAGAGGGGCCAACCATGTGATAGTGTAACCCTCTCCTGTGTTGTGTTTCTTTGGCAGAAATTATTACGCAATTACTGCTTTAGAAAAAATGATATTTTTGTTCGGTAGCCCCGAATTTAATGTAGAATTCGTGAAAGCTTCTTGTGCCCCTATATTCACATACTTTTTTGCAAGAATTGTAGACAGATTTAGACCACCACCGTGTATTATCATCGTCCGTTCGCATTTCTAGGGCACAAAGAGTCATTCCATTACACGCGGTCGTTATACAAAAAAACACGCGTAATTTGTAAAAAAAAAACGGTTACAACATAATGTCACATGCTTTGTATTTCCAAAACGAGCTCCTGAACTTGTTATGTACATATGAAAGGAAAGTATAACGTAAATATAGATTGACGTTTAAACAAATTAGTGCCCTCAATAAGCATCACCAACTAAAAAAACAGTCCATGCTAAAACAGTAACGCCCGGGAATGTCGCATGGTGAATTGCGTGATCAGTTATTAAAACTTCAGCCCTGCTCTCCCAAGTAACTAGGCAAGGGAGTAGATTATAGAACGAAAGCGATTATGGGAAGCGGAGTTCATGCAGAAAAGATGGTCACTTCAACGTTGTAAAAAGAAACCAAAAAGAAAAACACTAATATCATGTGGTTGACACAAAGACTCAGTGAAGCCCGCTACTTGGCTATACGATCGTCGCGTTTTGCAATACACCGCACACAATTGCTAACGAAATCAAATTGCCTTAATAGTTGCACGATCACATGTCGTTATTGATTACATGATCACAGGACGACGACGACGATAACAAGAAGCTACACCGGTGATTGCGGCGCTGTTGTCCCCCAATATACATGACGGCGTAATTTACTCGGCGCAGCAGAGGTTCCTGTACCCTTGTCCAAAAGCGCCCCCCCCCACCGTCTTCGCCCCAGCGTAATTAAGCTTACGCGTGCACACACTGCGATGGAGACGAAGAGAAGCACGGCACGGGAACTTCAGCTATTGCTGCCAACGTGCATGAAGGTGTAGATGCCGACATCGTGCACAATCAGATCTCACAGTGTGGGCGAGACAAAAGGGCAACACGTGATCTTCCTTAAAGCACGCGCGGTTCGAACGTCCAGTCCGCTACGAGCTCTCCCGGACCTAATTACGTACTAGTCTAAAAGCTAAGCTAGACTAAAAAACAACAGCAGAAAAATACATGGGTCGCGTGACTTAAACATGACTTGATAAATAAAAACAAAAATACCAATCCACGTCAAAGGCGACGGAATTCAAGAAGTTACTTAAAAATGTCAATTAGTAAAACCAAACGTGACATCACAAGTGTTGGGACTTGGGTCACGTGACTGTGAGCGTATATACAAATTTGCGTCACAAGTCACGTTATTTAAAAAGTGACGTCATAAATATATCAAAAAGTAAAACAGGACGTGATGTCACAATTCGCGTGACCTTAGGTCACGTGACTTAGTGACGACATCACGTGAACAATTAGAGCCAGTACGACCCCTAAACTCTCGTCTTGCGAGGAGGCGAGGTGGCGGCGTCGCACCTCCAGCATCGAGGAGGGTGCGGGCGCAAAAGATGCGCTCCGACAGAACGTTTTGTGGATTGCTCTTACAGCGCCTCGAAGTAGTCCTTATGAGATTTAGTTGTCGTAGAAAAGGGACAGTCTTGGCGTTTGGAACGTGCACGTCTTGATAAGATACTACATATATCTAATCTAAAATTCACCCGCATATATCTTAATTATCCCATAAACGGGGAAATTAGTAATCCTTCGCGAGGAGCCGGACTTTGTTTACTACGGTTCTTGAGGCGAAAGTGGGTATAGCGACGCTTCCAAATTGAGCATTTCTTCGGAAAGCCGTAAAAATGCTGCCACTGCCTATATATATTTCTAGAATAAGTCGATTAAGTTATTTTCGGTGCTAGTTAGCTAGTTTCACATTGGAGCTATATGTCTTTTTTTTCACTAATTCAAATATAGCTTTTAATTATTGTAAATATTTATCTAGTTTATGTAAGAATATAAATGTGGCTTAGTCGGTATATTGCTTCGAAAATAAAAGCTCCAGAGAATGGAGCAGGAAGGCTAGACAAACAAAGCACGGTCATCAACTGAACGTCAATGCAGGAAAAACGGAGAAATATATTTACCTCCTACTCACAGTGATGACCAAGTGTACTCAAAGTACTTTTCTTGTGTTAGACGTAATGACGGTGCACTGATATATTTTGCTTCATCGGTAAGTCTGAATGCGAAAAACCTAAAAAATATATATTTCGGCTTTGCTACTTGCTTGACTAGAATCTGTTTTCTCCAGTTCAGGCTCGCCCGCAGCAGTACATGTGACCGGATGGTGTTCACTTCTTTGAAAGGTAATGCTGGCTGGCTTCTAGATTACGATAGCCGTGTGACGAATGACTGGAAGGAAACGAATAACTGAAGGAAAGTAAGCGTTTAATGCGGTCGAACGTGTGCCCAAAACAAAATAGAAGAAGGTTAGCGTCGCAGGCGTTGATGTCGGCGAAACACCAGGATCGAGGCTGGGGTGAGGCTGACTCTGGCTCGCCACGTGGAACACCTTCTGTACCCGCGTGGTTTTTGGAACATTCGGCGTAGAACGTTCGGCGCATAGAACATTCTTAACTCGATCAGACGACAAGGCTCTCGAACATACGAGAACGCTAAGTTCAAAAGATGAATAAAACAACATTCCGCTCCGTGGAATCGAATCTGGAGTCTCCGCACAACAGCCAAGCACGGAAATCATTTGCCTGTGCACGCGCTTGCTCGGCGATGCGCCTGGCAATATCAATAAAATCTATTTGACAAAGTAGCTTTTATTTGATAAAATACCCCTCATTCAACTTCTATTTTGTACTCAAATATTTTTTCTAAGATGCAAATGCATTTGTAGCTAAATGCTCTCTTGAGGCAATTTTCAGTATTTTAATTTTGATTTCATGTGTGTTTTTTCATGCCTGCATATGGCCTATATTTTTATAAGTCGTGCTATTTTTATTGGTCAAATAAAATCATGTTGACTTCTTTTTTCACTGGGAGTTGCCTTAATCTAACAGATAACATAGAGTATACCACATTAGAAAATATGGATCACATAATCATGATGGAAAAAGCGGCACACAAGCATATCGTAACATAATCGTAGTATGGGACAAGTCTTAACGGGGGGGCTTACGTAAGCATAGTGGATCCACCATGCATGCCTCTAAATGTGTATAAATGTATTTGTGACACATTTAGTAAAAAAACATGGTTTTTCGTCCTATACTATTGATGGTGTTTCACTTGGACAAGCTTCGGAGGTTAAATATTTGGGAGAACTTTTCCGTCTTATTTAAGATTGAAGAAACACGTTGACTATAATACAGCGAAGGCAAGCCGGTTACTGAGATTTATTGAACAATAGTGGGTTGGCTCCTCCATATCTGTAAAAAAAAAAAAAAAGAAAAAAAAGGCTCCTTCATATCTGAAGAAGACACTATATATTGCTGCGTACGAAGAGCGGATTAAGCAGCGTGCTCGACTCACACGCCGCTGGCTGATGCTTGATACCCGATAGCACTTGTTCTTTTTATCTTTCTTTTGTTTGCACCACTGGAATATTCGAGATGACTCGAAATCTTGTTTGCTTGAGCTCGGAAACTTCTAGATACCCACGTGCTTACAAAGGAGCTCCGCATGGTTACTTCAAGCAGTCGTCCTTCTGTCACCGTCGAAGTACGGTCTTTGTTGCTTTATGTTTCTCGGCACAAGTTCTCCGCATTAAACGAAGTTCTATTTTTCAAGTTTGTTTTTTTCGTGACAATATATCTCATGCATGGTCTGTCTGACTACGACAGCGAGATTTGCGAAGCGTTTAACCGGAACTTATAGATCAAGTTCAAGAGATGCACAATCGTGCTGCAAGATTTGGTACAGTAATTACGATTTCAGAGCTAGCAGAACTACACTTAAACTGTCTCTAATTTAGATGCCTCTGAGCCAAAGGCGAAACTTTCTCCGTCTCAAACGTTTACATAAAGTGTTTTACAACGATACCGCTATTTGTAGGTACAAGTTTACTTTTTAGTCTGCTTACTTGTCACAAAGGAGAGATCAATAAAAAAGATATCGTCCATTTCATGGCACAACTAATGTTTTCAAATGTTCGTTTTTTCCCGCAGTCCATTGACAATTGGAATAACCTGCCAAGTGATATTGTTAAAACAATGTTGTCGAAGTTGTTTTTACTTTTTTTTCAAAAGATTGAAGGATACGTTTAATTATTGAACTGCATTACTTATTCCATTGTTCTGTTTTACTTTCTGTTTTAGTGTAAAATATTTGTGTCTGTTCCCCGCTCCCCCTACTTTATTGCCTCTTTAGACGATGTAGGTATTCAAATAAATAAATTAAAACAAATAATTAAAGAAAAGTTATTTGGACAAAAATTAGTGCATTACAGTTTTGCCACGTCTATTACGTGCACAACCAATTTTGAGGCAAATAGGTGACAATGAAAAAAGGAAACGCACGAGTACCACTAAGGGAAGGACAAAAAAGATCCGTACATATACACCAGTGAAATTTAGCCGTAGCCATGTCCCTGCACAGAACACAAAACAAGGTCCCTAAGGCACTTCTTACCATGAAGCTTCAGAAGCAGCTAAGTAAAGAACATTTCATTCCTCTGCAGCGAAGAGTTCAATTGTTAGCATACATTCATTAGATGACACTGCCACAAATGAACTGACTTTTCAATTCAGCGCTATATAACCGAATTGTTGACTTTGCCGGAAAACACTAAACCCAGACGAATTTTTACAAACCAGCTCAGCGTAAAGTTGACCACAGCAGATGCTTGAAGACTTCGGTGCGAGTTCAGTACAGAAAGCAAATCATGTTACCTTGTAGTTGGCCACCACGGCACGTACATCTTATAATCAAGTGTCACGCAACTTTTGTTGCAATGTCTTCTAGCGCGAAAAGTGGTCCAGCTTACAGGGAGACAAAGTATAAACGTTTGCGAATAGGTCCCGGCCCTAGCCTTGAGCTACATAGCGAGGTAGGTACTCAGACTCTTTAGTCGGAATGTTTTGCTGTTTTTCACGGCACGACCAGCGCGTACCCAGCGATTGTTCGAGCCGACTACATCACCTTGACACTGCCATAACTGTCGACTCTCGTTAATCCAGACTCCAGGACGCCACACATTTTAGTTTTTAATATCGGAAGTTTTAATTATCAGAAATTCGTCTAAATATGATCTGAAGCGAAATAGGGATTATCTATAGGAATAGCTACACATATCAAGCAGATATTTTACACTTTCTTTTACACAGACCTATTTATAAGCAGTCAAAAACATAAAACATTCATGAAGTTCGAGCGAATAGTATTTTTGAACAAATATTTTTTAATCGAATATCAAATAGGTTCTCCACGCCTTTTATTACCATTCTACCATGCTTAAACTAAAATTTTTGAAATTGTGTAAGTTGTTCCCAACCTACCCCTTGTCTATTTCTAAGCTAAGTTAGTTTTATTATAATTATATCTATGAGCCTTGGCCTCAGAAAGTCCGAAGCCTACATTGATGTGGCATGTAAATAACAGATTTAACATAAAATTAAACCTAAAAAGACGCCCAGCTATCCTAATCGAGGTTATTCATAAATCTGCTTGCAATATGCAAATATTGTGAGACGGTTTAACATCGTTTTACAATGCGCAGTGAATGACTGTGTTCAGGGTGTCGCGAGATTGTCCATTAGAATCCGCTGCCTCGGGCGCTGACTCGTCGTCCACTTCTGCTCCTCGTGCTTTTCTTTCTCACAATATTCTTTCTTTACCATTTAAGTTAACCCCCTCAAAAAGAAAATAGAAAACAACTACCACCAATAGCGAAACCAGCCTGTCGGGACAGTTCTCATTGCGCAATCGCGGTGGGTTAGTCCCATTGATTGCGATTCTCATCAAGCACCCGCGTACTGCGGAAAATCAATGACCGCGAGCTTCAAGGGTATTGCTTTCGGGTAAACATTTTTCTAATTCGTTTAAATTAACCGGAAGAACGAAATATCCGAGCTTGAATTATCGCGAGTCCACTGTAATTGACGAGCAACTCTATGAATGTTAAAATGACTGACTTGCAGAGACACTGGATCTCAACCGCTAATGACTTGGGATACTTAAAGGAATATTCACTTACCAAATAGATGCAAAAGAATTTTCCGGCAGGCCTTCTATTTTTCAACAGGCTATGTCGACTCCCCATTTGGCGGAAGGAGTCGATGCACAATAGGGCAATACAAACACAATTATGTCTTCGAATTTTTTGCACCCCCAAACGATGTATTTTAGAGCGCAGCTCTTGGGCGCCCGTTTCCGGGCTGAGCGGCGTCGGCGTCGGCGTGACCGCGAGTTGCATTATGGGACGTTTCTCATAATGACGTCACACATGACGTCAAGTGTGACGTCAGGAGGGTAGAAATTTCCCGCAAAACTTGTAGGAAAATATTTTTTGCTAAATTTGGCGGGAACATTTTATCGGGAACATTTTCCCGCTAAATTTAGCGCGAAATTTTAGCACCAAATTTAACTGAAAAATTTCCGGCTAAATTTTGCGGGAAAATATTACCCTCGTGACATCACACGTAACGTCACGCTAAATTTAGCGGATAATTTTCCCCGCTAAATTTAGAGGGAAATTGACGTTACGTGACTTCCACATCAATTCAGTTTCCCCGCTAAATTTAGCGGGAGAATTTTCGCTAACTTTCTGATGCTAATTTTAGAGGGAAATTTCCCGCTAAATCAGCAGGGAGAGCAGAGGTGGAGGGGAGGGTAAGGACGGAGAGCAGGGGCATACCCTCCCCTCCGTACCCTCTCCTCCTCCTTCTCCTCAAGAGCTGCGCTCTAATTCGGCATTACAGAGATTTCTAAACGTCTTTTCTTTTTCGAAGACTATATACACCAACCGCATGTTTACAAACAAACCGGAGCGCCCCTAGCGGACGCCACAGACGCAGCGCATGCGCGATAGGGGTGTGTGCAAGAAGCTCGCCGTCGCCCATAAACAAACCATTGGAATGGGACGTTGTCGGCGTCGGTGTGAGTCCCAGCGCTCTTTTTCGCGTTGGAATTGTTGATTCTACGTCTTCCTGGCAATGTCTGACTACGTGAGCGGCCTCAGCGAATTTAACGAGGCTCGTTACACCGCAAAACTTCGCGTGAATAATGCAACATGTGGTGATTCATTCCGCGTGGACGCCGCAGAATGGACACTAAAGCCTGATTCGCGTGGTGAGATTTCGCTCGCAATTTTCAGTCGCGACGTCGCTCGGGTTGCAAAAGCGTGAACCGTAGCTTAGATGGTCAACGTCGATACTGAAAATCGCAAGCAGAATCGGACCAAGTGAATCAGGGATAACAAGTCGGTGATGGCCACTGGTAACAATTATCAACATCTCCTTATATCTACTGTTTACACCGAGCCTACTTACCCGAAGCAACCTTCAAACTTAAACGTCTTTTGAGGTCTGCACTTCTTACCGCAATTACCGGTTCAATGTTTGGTCTGCGGGCAGCTGTAGTTTGAGCGAGCCGACGACAAGCAGAAACTTTTGAGAGAGCAGACGTCAGCTCGACCGATAAGGCGGCCGTTTGAACGTGATGACGCACTTAACGTAGTCCGCAGGTGGTCCCTGCAACTTGACGGTTTTCCCGCGTGCATGTAAGGAACAAAACAAATAAATCTGACGACACACAAGTATCCGTGAATTCAATTTAAAATGCTTTCTTCCCAAGCAATCGTGGTCCGACGGAGTGTTTTTCCTTTTTCACGGCCCCTGTTTACGTTCTCGCACGAACCGAGCAGGCAGAAAACGCATGAAAACTGACCTTAAAACCTTTCCCGACTCTTTTGGTAAAGCCCCAGTCGCGGTGTTTAGACGAGACGAGAAGGCAGGTTTTTGTTCGATTTCTTCGAAAGTAACACAGGAATGCACGTGCCCTATGGCGGCTTCCGCCCACAGCCCCAGACCGGAACTGCGCCCGACGCGCCACCACCGCGCCGTGACGTCACAGAGATGAGTTCGTGTATACTCCGCGACAACTTTTCTCGGCACTGCAGTGGAAGGTACAGGCACGCGTTCCCTCTCCCATTTTGAGCGCTGATTAAAGCTGTGCGCGGGCTCTCCTCCTCCCCGCTGCATTGCCAAGAAATGTTGTAGCGGAGTGTAGGTACGCACGCTAATTAAATGCGCAAATGCAGTAAGGGCACTCGCCAAGCCTTCCCTCCTGAGCTCTGTCCACGCTAAGCTGACGAAGAGTACATAAGTGACACGCTCATTGACAGATTGAGAACGGAAACAAAAAGTCTCAGTTCTTCCGCCTACAGCACGCCCGCTACCTTCAATGAGATTTCGTCGCCTCGTGAGCCTGGAGCGTGCACATGCAGCCAAAGAAGGGGGAAAAGCAACAAGTGCATGGTGGAGGACGAGCGTTCAGAAGAGTCGCCCGATCATTCTCTTTTTGTCTTGGACTATACTACTATATATAGTAGTATAAAATATTTTTAAAAGAGGATTAAGGTATTGGAAATGTGCGGTCTACCTTTGTTTATAATTCAGACTTTTGATGAAGATAACAGCAGTATAAGTGGATTCCACTTACCATTTTCCGAATGAGTTCTCCCGCCTATCGGGACACCTGCACATGTGGGAGCGCAAGTTGGATCAAGATTGGAGGGGCCAGAAAACAAATCGCGCGGAATGCTTGTATGACACTTTCGACCATGCTAATGCGGTACATTCATCTAAGTTGCAGGCTTTCTAGATAAAATTCTTCAAGATGAGCAAATTGCATTCACACCTGAGGTAGATCACTCTGTCGTGATTCATCCAGATCGTGCGAACCCTTCCCAGGACCGCGATAGAACCTGCAAACGAACTCTACAGTGCTGCGACACGAGTCCAGGCAGCCCGCTTCATGGGAAATACACTGTTAGGCTGGAAGACAACAGCCCGCACCGTAGAGGCGAAAACGTGTAATGAAATACAATAAAATGTATCAGACTTCAATTAGACACAGATATGCTCCCAAAATGACATCATTATTGTTGTTGTTGGTTTTACCCCTGTATGCTAGCAAAAGTGACACGGTTCTTTGTTCTCCGTTATACTTTCATGTGTCACATGATGTTAACACTACTATAGGTGGCTGAACGTGCTAGTTTGAAAAAAATGGCCTATGGAAGATAGTGAACTTGCCCAGGCTAGGCAAGCGAGGCCCTTGCGCACTTAAGGCGTTCCTGGAACACTCAAAGAATATACCCCTATTGTTGTAGAATTATGCATTGCCAGTATGAACAAACTACGTGATTCTCAAACATTGTAGAACCTTCTACAAACTTAGGCAAATATAAAAACAACAGGCGATGGCAGGAATAGAACCTCTGCCGCCTGCATGAGAGCCGAGCACGCTGCCAAATTACCTATGGCGACTTGGCTTCGCAGGCCGCAATATGTAAAAAATAGATAAATAGGTAATTGGGATTTATGGTAACATATACTCTCTCATCGTCTTTCTTCTTTTTTCGCGTTGTTTTTCTAGAAATCTCTAGCCATGAACCAGCTAGGCGTGGTTTTCTCTCTACATAAAATGCGTATTTTTAGAAATGTGTATGTTTCTTCCTATTATGAGCCAGATTAAACTTAGCATCAATAAAGAAGTACTTATGAAACCTCAAAACAAGTAGTCTGTTTCTTTTCAAATTATTGAAAGCGACGGCTACACGATGTTTGGCACTTAAACATAAAGCAAATACAAACACAGCAAATCTACGATCCTGCTCTTCTTAATGCAAAGGATAAATCACTACTTGTTTTAATATTAAATATGGCATTTCTACGATTCGAAAAACTTCAACGACCTTCAAAAAGTCTTTACGCCTCCGTTTTCTATGTAAGCAAAATTCACAGAACTGAAATACAATTTTTCCGCATTTCAGTATCGCTTATACTCGACCCAATTTGTAGAATATGAAAAAGTGACAAACCTTTGCGACGGAGTCCTAACCAGCAAGCGGGCATAGAAAGCCGAATCTAAAATGTTTCCTTTGATTTTCACCAGAGCTGTTGCTTCTTTGCTTTTAGTAAAATTAGAGCAAAGACAAGAGAGCAAGAATGAAGAGACAAGATAGAGCGCCACTGACAGCTGGCGTGTATAACAAAGTGAGAGAAATATAAAGCATAATTGCCTACAAGATGCTTTTTATATGGTTTCTCGGTAAACATAATGAGATAAAAGCGTGAACAAAGGTAGAGAAGGAAGCGACAAACAGGACAGGACAGAGGGCAAGAACAATAGAGGTGGCAGAAAAAGGGCCCGATGCAAAAGAAATAAAGTGTATTGAGGTTGAGAGCTGGGCTGGCTGGTTATTTTAATGGAGAAGTTGGTAATTGTAATGGACAAGTTGGGAATTGTTAAAGATAATGAGATGGAACAGCGCAAAGACGAACAGAAGGAAGCGACAAACCAGACAGGATAGCACTTTGCCCTGTCCGGTTTGTCGCTTCCTTCTGTACATTGCTGCGTTGTTTAATATCATTATCTTTAATAACTACCAACTAGCCCAGCTCTCAACCTTATTACGGTTTCTTGGTTATCTAAAAGCATGTGATTAGCCGTAGTTTTCAATACAAAACTCGATTAATACTTAATTTTGTTGACGATCGCAGATACAAACACATCATAAAGCTTGACATGCGGAAACCCTTTTTAGCATAATTTATGTGATAACATTTTAGTGTTCGAGAGGCAAAGGCTCGTATTGATGGGAGGGGTGCTTTCTCAAGCTACATTATTTATTTTAACAAATGCTCAGGTTTCAAATAGGCATGCAACCTCAAGAGACGGCATCATCATAAAAGAGCATCATCGCAAACGAGAATAGGGTGGGTTAGAAACATGACGCTAAATGTCTAAAAAGAAAGATGATGTTCGCGGCGCCCGGGTCGAGAACGACGAAATATACATTAAAAACAAATTTTTACACCCGAAACAAATACATAATTACTACAGCGTAAGGTGCGCACCACAGTTCCATTTGTAGAATTCGGCGAATTCCATGAATAGTTCTGTTATATGTAGAATTCTCTGAATTGCAGAATAGCAATTCGCAGTATTGCTATTCTGGGGAATTCTGCGAATTCTGCGAATTTGTGGAATTCTGCGAATGCCACAAATATCAGCAAGCGCTTTTGCTGATATTTCTTCTTTTTCTTTCTGATATATTAAAGTCGTTTGACCCTCTTTTAGCTCGTAGCCCCACCATGTGTTATCATCGCGGATGCGGAGGTTGTTTATTGTTTACAGCAATATATACTGAATAAGGTGCGCCATAGATTTTGCAGCTCGCTAATAACATAATTTTGTTTTTCCTTTTCAAGGGCCAAGTATATGTAACAAAAAAACTAAAATTTTTAAACCATGTAATTAGAAATGCCACAATGATGCTAAGATTTCTAAAAGTGAAGTTAAAAAACGAAAATCCTACACTGTACCCACAATATCAATTTCTTGATTAAAAAAAAAGTACTCAGGAACTGACTTCTCAAAAAGGCTCAAGGAGACTCAATAGCAAACAGGAAACTCAAGGAAGATCAAGAACTGAGAACCGTTTCACTGATGTTCACGGCCGTCCTAACCCGCTCTCTCACACGCCTCACAAGCCGGGTTGAGCAGAAATACTCCAAAATGTATTTGGAAATAAAAATACTGGTATACATTAAAATAAGTAGCTAAAATACTGTCACTGGAATATATATGTAAAAGTGTATCGTGATAAATATCGGAAATACGTTTTAAATAGAGGCAAAACCTATTTGAAAATACAATGACAGGAATACATTTTAGGAAGGGCAGAAATACAAATACAGAAACACTGATACTTCAATACATTTTTCGAATTTGTTTGAGACACCAAATAAGATGAATCTTGAAGTTGGAAGTGGAAGTTTTTGATTCCCTAATTACTTTCCCGTAGGTTTGGCACTTTGCCTTGAAGGTAGTGGTTTCGGACGACGAGGGGTTTTCAATGGGCTCAAAAAATGTTCCATCAAGGACTGATCGCGGTCCCTTCACTGACATCCTCTGTCTGTCTGACGAGGAATGCGAAAAGTCTTCGACCTCTAAATAAATTGTATGTCATCTTAAATCCTATCAAAATATCACCACGCCCTTGTCCAATGAGGACGCCCCTGTCAACATTGATCACAGGACGTCACGGTGGAATGAACTGGTATTCTTGATATGAAGGTGTGGCCCTGCACATGAAACTTTACCACGCTCCTGTATGAAAGGACAATACGCACTTCCATTTTAGGTTACCTGTTGAAGATCATGCAGGCAGTGTCATTAGGAATTTTCGAGAATAGAGGACCACCTGAAGCATTGTGGAACACATGTCTTATATTCTGTTATGGTTGAAAAAAACGATACGGTGGCATCCCTGTTGTGAAGGTCCTTCCTGCCGACCCTCCACCACCGACACATGAATTGCAGTCCTCAAGTTTCGCCTAGCGTCATCCAAACAGAGACCTCGTGGACTACGACCGGATATTGCCGGCACAGCTGCGAGCTCTTTGAGAAACAGCGCGCTCGAGACGAGTCGCAGGTGTACGAGTCTGGGTCGGCAGAGCGAGGCTACGTCTGGCCTCCTTCCTGGGTTTCGGATCACCAGAGCAGCGGGTGACGTTCACGTTGGCTGATGACGTAGCCTTTGAGCCGGGCAATATAACGGGCGCAGCCGCAGACGCATTCGAATATGTGTTTAACTTCAGTGTGTGAGTCATCCTACTATTTCAAGTCAACCGCCGCCAGGCTTGTGCCGCAACGAACTGTGACTCAGCTTTGCCGGCTAGGAGTACTGTGTACGCTAAGCCAAGGGCGGTTAGCAGTGGGCATTGGTTGCCAGCAAACAATAACTCAAGAAATCCCTACCTAAGGACCTGCGGCAGAAGATGCTCTGACTCCAGTTCTAGCACGTCACGTGGTTCGAGTCCCCGACTACGCAACACTTCTCAGAAGGGAGAAGAGGGCGCATAGAAAAATAGTTTGTAGAATCAAAAAGAACCTTGTTCAGCATGGTAACAACGCCCCACCATCTCCTTGACTCTGATGCCCTCAGAAATGTAAAAACAAAAAGCTTCTGGGTTTTTTTTTTGCTTTTTTTGGGGAGGGGGGGAGTGTATTTCTCAGGGAATGTAACGAAATACATTTCACCCTGATTGTATCGCGATACAAAGAAACATTCCAAATGTATTTCGATATAGCAATACTGACAACGGTGAAAAAATGTATCGCGATACAGAAATATATATACGAAATATATTTCTGAAATACTATCGCGATACATTTGTATCGCAATACTGCCCAACCCTGCTCACAAGCCATCTTTATTCTTTTATTTTCCATAAATCCCGCATCATTCCCCTCTTGGAGGGAGGGGAAGCGCGGGTGGAGGACATTTCTTTTGCACGTATTTTCCAATGGTCACCTCTGGGGGCAGACGTCACGATTGTGGAGTTGTTGGCACGGAGCATAGTGTTGCCGTGTATCTCCAGTCACTGCACAGCCTTCCTCGACGATAAGGTTGCGTTGGGAGCCAGTGACCTCTACAAGTGGTGCTAGGGTGGCCAGGACAGACGTGCTTCTTTGGTCACCACTCGACGGTGAGGGCAGTTGGTGAGGCCTTGGCGATGGGCGGTGGCCACCCATCGTCTTCAGAACGGTCTACCCTCGCGTCGGAATTTGATGACTTCTACTTGGACGTAGCGGAACCGCTTGCGCCTTCTTTTTGCTTGTGATGGTTTGAAGTTTAATGGGTGGTTATATCTCGTCGTCGCTAAGTCGGATGTTAGCCAGTTCTGGTGCGCTACATACTGGTGACAGTTAGTGTTGGACGTCAGGCGTTCGGGGCAGGCCCGGCCGACAATAACGAGGGCGGCCTCGATGTCGGCAAGTGTGTGGGCCCGCGATCCAGCCAACACTAGCGCACACTGGCGGTCGTCTCGCTAGCGGTGAAGTGCTTCTTGATGTACCAAAGTTGAAAGCTGGGCTAGTTGGTGTAGGCTAAACATAATCTAGGTAAAACAGCGTTGAACGACAGAGACTATAGAAGGAAGGAACAAACAGAACGAAACAGGCGCTGTCCTCGGTCCTGTTTGTTCCTTCTTTCTAGTCTGTGTCGTTCTGCGCTGTTTTACCTACATTATGTTTTGCTCCTTAATTTGTTTATATATTTATTTATTTTACCCTCAGGGCCAAAGGCGTTACAGAGGGGAGTGGGTTTAAAAAAACACATAGAAAAAATACACAACAGTAAAACGGCAGGAGGACTATAGTTGTGTGAAGCAATACATGTTAATCAAGGCATTTGTAAAACTCTTACTGTCCACTATTTCGGCAACATCCATGGGAAGGTGATTCCAATACAAGGAGGTGCTGGGAATAAGGGAATGATGATATGCGTTAGTCCTGCAGGATGGAACGCCAACTTTGAATCTATGATCGATCCGTGCTGAGAGATAATGGGGCTCTCCCATACAAAAATGGTCTATCGTCGTCAATGGAAAATTATATGGCAGGCTATTACCCCTATGGCCCTCTATGGTCGGCCATAGAAATCCATAAATACAGCTACAGCCAACTATAGAAAAATTTATGGCCCTGTGTCTAAAGACTGGGAACCAATAAATTTTCTTTACCCGCCTATAAAAAATTCTATGGCCACAAGTCTAAAGACTGGGAACCAATAAATTGTCTTTAACCGTCTATGGAAACTTTTATGGCCCTGAGTCTAAAGACTGGGAACCAATAAAATTTCTTTAGAAGCCTATAGAAAATTACATGGCCCCATGTCTAAAGACAGCGAACCAATAAATGTTCTTTACCCGCCTATAGAAAATTCTTTGGCCCCGAGTTTAAAGACTGGAAACCAATGAATTGTCTTTACCGGTCTATAGAAAAACGTATGGCCCCGAGTCTAAAGACTAAGAACCAATAAATTTTCTTTCTACGCCTATAGAAAATCACTACCGGCGCTTACTTTTTTAGTAAAAACACTCCACGTTAGAAAATGAAATCAATACTAAATTTCTCCAATGCCGGTGGCAAACCATGACCCAAGATATGTTATCTGCTGTTGCAACGAGTCGTGAAAACCAGTAATATTGTTTGTTTGAAAAATCCACTAAAATACTTGTGCAACAATTAAAATTACTCTAAAGTAATCGATTACTTCCCCGTTACTTTTCATTAAACATTTTTCATGACGGTAGCATAATCCTTGCGATCTCGCGCTCAGTTGTTCCGAAAAACAAAACAAAACAAAAACCTTGAGCGTTTTCGCTTAAAGCTGCGCGAGTGACGCCAAACATCTCTCTCAACAACTCTCTCATCAAAGCTGAATGAGTGACATCAACATCTCTCGTGAAAAACAACTAAATAAATAAATAGAGTGCTGTTTAAATACATTACTCACAAGAGGCTCGATAAGGTCATTTTTCATACACAAACATCGTCTTCGGTGTACCAAAAAAATGTACACAGGAAACGCAGCATAGTAAAGTAAAGCGGACCTCCACAGCGGCGGATCTATTGGCGCTCACAGGCGGCGCAGGTTCAGGTTCTGCAGCGCCCTACCTCTTATATCATGTTACCGCCAAGTTTGTAGGCTGATCTGTTTGCACAGTCGCTCCGGTTGCTTCCTTTACGTCGCGTAGACGGAGACGCTATACGCCGGCTGTTGAAACAGTCACATCGAAGCATGTTACAGGGTGGCGCACCTCAGATCGCTCCGGCCCATGGGCATTTTCGGGTCGGTTGTACGAAAATGCTTTAGGAATTTTCCATTCAAACTACCGTCCACATCTCTGCTGTCAATTTGTCTTTTCTTGACCACCCCGTAGCATTTTTACACGTTTTAATAATAATGAAATTGTGAAGAACGGGCATGTGCACGCCCCATTTATGGCAACCGCGTTAGCGTCAAATTTTCCATATTTCTCGCTTTATAACTTAAAAGCCACACAATTATTGCACTATGTTTTTGCAGAATCTGTTAATATATATTATAAACGTTAATTTCAAAGAGTTTAAAGAATATTAAAGATGGCCTTTTGTTCAAAATGAATTTTCAGAATAATGCATATTTATTTAATTGCCCCTGTGTGAGCAATTCTTGTAAATTTCTTCCGCTAACTAGGACAACAATATTTCATGCAAAGATGAACTATATTCAGGGAAACACGGTGGCAATGTTTGAAGACCTTAGCTTTTATAGATACGGAGAAAACAAAAATATTTAATCCAGAGCGTTATTCCGCAATGTCCTGTGTTTGCGATTTGTTTTGTCAAAATAACGACCCTAATACTCGGTGAATAATACGTTTTGTCAATCCTTCCTATGCCTTATTTGTCAGTGAATATTTCTAGACCTGTAGCCAGAACAGTTTTTTTAGGGAAGCCGCCCGAAATGTCAACATCGCGCGATAAGCAAAACGCGCAATTGACTGAGAGGGTGCTTACACATTTTTTTCGCAAAGACAATTTTTTTTTCCAAAAACAAGGATTGGTTTTGATTCTTCTGGCATGGAGCCAGCAAAATATATTTTTTCATCAAAATTAAAAATGGTCACCGGACATGGTTGTTCGATCTTATCTGAAAACGCCCTATACCGGGTAATATTGTTTATTCGAAACAGATTTTTTTTATAAAGCGTACGGCTACGTGAATGCCTTTTTGCTATATGTTTCTTGAGCTGGGTGGATACTCAAGGGGCGAACAAACGTCACTGTCTAGTGAGTAATTCTCTAAAATTCGTTAATTAACTTTTTAATTAGTGAAAATAGACACATGATCCCAATGGATCTTTTCCTAGAAGCGTTCTGTGCGCGCGCGAGCGCCCGATGCCAAGCGGCGGAATTCGGCACGACAAATCGAGGAAATTTGGAAGGAGGCTGTGGATCAGCGAGTAGAACACGTAATTGCAGCATATATATAATTGTGTTACACAAAAAAAAGAAAGTGGACGGAAAGAAAAACACGACGTTTGGGTGGACGCTATGGAGGCCCCTCTTTAAAGTCGCGTTGGTCGCGCGACCAGTCAACAACTCCGTAGCGAAAAAGTACCTAGAATGGCGGCTGTATTTCTAATCGCCGTAGTCGTCAGCTGTGCAACCTGTGCTTCACCGCAATCACCAGTTCTTCACGTCTTCACCACCTCTTCCTATAGTATAGTACGGTCAATCCCCCTCCCACTGCCGTGCCCATGGTCACCCAACTTTTGAGAATCCGCCAGATTGAGCTAAAGTTTCCTATATTGTGATTGGCCGTCCCTCAATGGGGCGGGGCGCCGGCGTCCCCCGTCTCCCGTTGGCGCCGGGGACGTAGAACACCGTCGTTCGGCTCATTTCGGCTCCGGCGGCCCGATTTCGGTCCGAAACCCGTTCGAAAACCCTCTCCCCCGGCGGGAACGCCGCCCGGCTCTATCGCCGGGACGGGGTAAAAAACGGCTGTGTGAATGAGGCCTTATGCTTCTGATTGCCTCCTGCCACACCCGTCCGCCGCCGTTGCCATCGTTGCTCGCTGCTCGCTAGGTTACCTTGTTTTTCGCGGGTTCCCCCTGGTTCTCCCTACGAAGCTGATCACGAGGTATGAAAGTCCCTAGGTGGGTACCTTCGTACTGCTGGCGTGGCTCGCGTGCCGTCGCGCACGCGCCGCAGCTCAGAGAGCGAAGAAAGTGGTAGCGTAGCTTCCATTATCGATTGGTAGCGCAGGTCACTTCCTCGATTTTTAGTTCGTGCAGCCACCGCCTGGTGCCGTAGGTATGTGGAAAAGGTCCAATAGAAACTTACTGAGCGTCATTGAAAACCACTAAATCAACTCTTTTAGAACGACTTGAAGCTTGTGCGAAACTCGGGGCGCGCCAGAGTTACCCTCGCGAAGCAGGCGCAACGCTAGCAGTGGCGGAACGCGATGATAATCTAATCATCCGCGTTCCGCCACTGCTAGATTTGCGCCTGCTTCACGAGTGGTAACTTTGGCGCGTCCTCGAGTTCCCAACGAGCTTCAAGTCGTTCTAAAAGACTTGATTTAGTGGTTTTCGATGACGCTCAGTAAGATTCTAATTGCAACCATGTGTCTATATTTGACTAATTAAAAAGCTAATTAACGAAATTTAGTTTATTACTCACCAGACAGTGACGATTGTTTGCCCCTCGAATGTCCGCCGAGCTCGAAAAACATATAGTAAAGACGGCATTAACGTAGCAGTAAATACAACTTTAAAAAGAAATTTCTTTCGAATAAAAATATCACCCGGTATATGTATATACAGGGTGTTTCTTAGAACGCAGGCCAAATCGCTCCTGCTAAAACTACTCATCGCAACAAAAAAACGCTTGTGGCGTTTTGGTCCTGGGCCAGGGGCCCATTTAGAAAATTATTAAAGTCCATGATAGTTAGTTTTTAATTATTTTTGCGTAATTAACTTTTTTTCCATATTGTGTTTAAAGGCATGGTTTAAATTAGAAAATTGCTGAGCATCATCAAAAAACACTAAATCAACAAATTGCAGAACGATAGAAGGCACCCCTATTGAAAAAATGTCTGTGAGGCCCACTAGGATTTCCTGTGAGGCTCTGAGAGGCCTTTTAGGATATCCTGAGATGTCTGATGGGCCCTTTAGACTCCTCTAGTAGGTCTGTGGGGCCCATCAAGATATCTTTCTGAGAGGTGTGCGTTCCTTCAGGATCGTCCTAAAAGGTCTGTGTGGCCTTTCAGGGCCGTTCTAAAGGGTCTGTGAAACCCACCAGACATTATCAGGAGGACCTCGTAGAATTCATCCCAAGACGGTTGTGCGTAAACGTGCTCTGTTCATCGGCAGACCGCTTCGGTGACGCGAGTGCGTAAACCTGTTGTCTCGCTCTTTATATCGGTTCATTGGGTAGACGCAGTTGCAAGCGAATATTGCTTTGATCGAAACTATTTGAGTGCAAACGTTGCGCACATATCGCCGCCCATTGAGAACAGACAGAAGTCTATCGAGCTAGCTTTATCAAACGATCTCGCCCCCTCGCCCCCCTCCCCCCCCCCCCCAGCCGCCCGCCCAACAAAAGTAAGCCAAGCCGGTCCGAAATGTGTGACATATGCGACGGACATCAGACGGACTTATACGTATTGCTTATTTTTACTTACATTTCCTAGCACCGTCTGCGTGTATACAGCGTTTCAATATTTACGAATTCAAGGCCCACCAGCGCTTGGTTGTTGCCTCAGAAACGGAGCGTTGAAAATGCGATTTATTGAGAAATTGCCGGCATTTTAGCCGGCATAAGATCGCGGCTTCCAAATGTGTCTTCGGGCTGCCGAAGCAAGTCCCGGCCGCAACCCCGCACTCGCCCCCCGCACTGCCAAGATCCCTCCTTCTCTTTGGGAGAGGGGGTTTGACCACGCAGACCACGGCATCCGGAATGTGGAGTGCCCCGAAAGCAAAGTAGTCTGCTTTTACCAGCGCCCGACTGGGAGGGGCGCCTTGAAATTAGAGTCGCTGTGACATCCCCAACATCCCCGCGTCCGGATTGGTCAATTTGCTGCCGGTGGCAACGGTCGTACGTCGGCGGGAAAGTCTTTGTTCCTGTTGGCTGTTGGCGCTCGGTGAGCTCGTGTGAAGGCGCTGTTTGTGCGAACGAAGTCTGTGCATTCCTGCGGCGACTTTCCTCGGCTGGTTCTTCGGAAGTCTGGGCGGCACGGGGCTGTTTTCGATATCTGGGTGGTACACACGGATGGCCCTACTCACCAGGAATCGTGCGTCCGAGAACGCAGCCACGCTGAAGGTCGGACAAGCGTCGTTGGCCTGGGATGAAGCCGCCAAGCGTTCCGGCTTCTCATTCCCTCGAATGCCGCAGTGGGCCGGCAGCCACTGGAAGACATTTCTCCATCCTTGGTGCTGCAACATGATCGCCGCGTTCGCCAACTCTCTGGTGAGCGGTGGTGCACGCTCCAGGTTGGCGAGCTGGGTCAGTGCCGCCTTCGAGTCGCTCAGGATTACCAGGCGGTCAGGCGCACTCTCTGCTTCAGCCAAGGCCAGTGCCCGGCGAAGCGCCGCCAGCTCGGCCGTCGCCGAGCGTGCAAAGGAGAGGCGCTTCGCTGCTCGTGCTCCGAAGTCTGTCGACACCGTGCTGCGGCTGTTACTGTGCGTGCGTCGTGGTCGACGGACTCGTCAGTGTAGCATCGCGCCGATCCCTTGAAGCGCGCTTTGTGTTTTGGGCCCGCGAGGTCGGTTTTGACGGACTCGTCCGTGTAGCATCGCGCCGATCGCGCCCATCCCTTGAAGCGCTCTTTGTGTTTCGGGCCCTCGAGGTCGACGTTGAGTTCCACTCCGAGCGGTGCATCTGTTCGGTTTTATTAGTTGAACTTCCATACGTCTCAGGAATTTACCCAGCGGCATTGTGAGTACCTCGAAATATATTTTTTTGCGACAAACAACTCTGTTGTCCTTATTTGGTCTGATCACTTGTCTGTAGCTGCTTGCGCGCAAGTTTGAGTGAACGCCCTACATACATTTTGATCCGCCGCGGCTTTCCGGAAAGCTGCATTTCTAAGGTATGCTGGCTAAGGGGTTAGGCCGAAGGGCTAAAGTCTGAAGTTTTGAAGTCTGAAGTTTTGAAGTCTGAAGTGCTGAAATCTGAAGTCTTAAAGTCTGAAGTCTTAAAGTCTGAAGTTTTAAAGTCTGAAGTTTTGAAGTCTGAAGTCTGAAGTCTGAAGTCTTGAAGGTCTAGTAGGGTCCCATAACACATCAGGGCTGAAAGGTCTTTTTTCAATAGGGACGCGAAGCATTTTACGGCTTTCCGAAAGACTGCACAAATTCGACGGGTTTTTAAGTTTCGGTTTGCTATCGGAACGCATCCCGCCGGCAGCACCGCGCCTCGTAGAAAGATAGTGCAACCCAGAGCCGTATATGTAGAGAGTTTGGTCAATCGGAGGCGCGGGCAGAGCCAGGGCGTGCACCAGACTCGGAAAGAGGGCTTGGCATGCTTTCTTGACCAAACAAGAAGCCGAAAAAAATCCCCTAGCGGTGGTAGCTAGAAACAGTTCTGATCGAAGGTCAATGTTCGTATATCTGGTTTTAATAAGCCCCTAAGAGTGAAGCGCAGTTACTCTTTGTGATTGAAAATAGAGTGCACGTGTTTTTTGATCATGATCATGCAGAAAGATGTAAGAAACGAATGCGCCGCTCAACTCTGTTTTGCTCGAACAGAGTGTGACCGCTCGGACGGCAGATTCCCGGCCCTCGGCACTTGGCGTACGGATTATGTCGATCTTTCCGCTAGTCACACTCTTCCACGATCATTTTGGATGAGCGTGATTGAAACATCATGTGTACCATATTTTCAGTCATCGAGAGTTACTCCAATGCAGTTATCAGGTTTGTTTTTCGCGACCACCACCAGGGTAATATTTCCGGCTTCTGGTTGGTCACATTCGAATTTCTGAAGACGCCCTGGAACACGCCTGGCCCGCTTTCGGCCAATGGCGCCTCCTCATTGCCTCCTATACTTCCCAACGAATGGCCAAACTCTCTACATATACGGCTCTGGTGCAACCAACCTCTGCTGCGCTGTCATCGCGTGACGCAGCAGAGGCTGATTACTATCTCTCTACAGGGCGCGGTGCTGCCGGGGCGGAGATGCGTGCTTTCCGCTTGGCAACAAGTGGCAAGAAAATGTCTGCCAAGCATTTGGCCAAAGAGGTATCGCTTTTCGCATGGCCACTGATGCTCAAAAGAAACAAAGATGTCCCACAAGTGTCTGGCCGTATAATGTCTTTAAACACTGGTGGCAAAACGTTGTCTGGAAGGCATCTGGCCGCCGAGCACCCACTTTTTCCTGGCCGGAGATGTTCAGAAGGTGACCTGATGGCCATTGATGCCTCAATTCTGTTTGGCTACCAATACTACCGAATGCTGGCCAGCATCTGGAAACAGAGCACTTGCTGCATTTATTTTCATTATAAATAAGTCTAATATATATTCTTATATGTGTGCTGACTCTGTGCAGCACTTAGTGTAAGGCAGGGTGGAAGAAGCACATTTAGGTGGTGACATCCCTATCGCGGGAGAGTACAATAATTTTCAACGAAAGTGAGCCTCCATGTCCTGGCGTCATCTTTCTGTGTGATATTGGCGGTGAGAGCGACCAAACGCTGCGGTCGGCCTTTCACGATTGGTCAAGAGCCATGACATATCAATACAGTAATTAATAATTGTTAAACACTGGCACAATTTGAGGGAAAAGAGTTCGAAGGCAAAGAACCTCATTCTACCTAAAATGGTGCCACAATCATGTTTTGCCCCGGGTAGCACATTGAAGCGCCGGCAAAGCGCCATACATCGGCCCTTTGCTGTGCGAGCTGGCGAGCCTCCCCCCCCCCTATATGGAATTTCCGTTCACTGACCGACATCGTTTTATTTATTTTTTGCCGTTTTTATTACGCAGTCAAATCATTGAGATTCTGACGAACTGCGGCAATTCATGAATAGCGAGTGGAAATGTTTGCGTTGATCAGTCCTTCGTAAAGGCTCTGTTATACTCCGACGTAACGCTCGCGTCAGCGAACGCTGGCCGAAGTCGGCTACGTCACGTCAGTCACGCTGCGTGCGTTAGTTAGTCAGGTTTGAGAGTAAGGAAGACAAAGGAAGTGTTGCTGAGCCGGAGGCTCGGTATATCACCTTTACGCTGCGTGCGTCAAAAAGTCGCCCTCTTTTGCTCTGGCGGCTCCGCGCACGCGGCGCGTCGGTGGGCCGCCGGCGCAGCGCATGCGCAGAATCTGACTACGAGGGCACGTTTCCTGCGAGAATGCGCCACTTCCGGTTCCTTTTCGTTTCAAATAGCAGACGAAAATTCTCGCGCTTCTTGAGCACCAAATTCGAGCGATGGCGTGGACGTACCTTGCACGACGAAAACTCGCGCTTGCACTGTTGGGGCACCGCCTGCGCCGCAAGCGTAGGCGGTCAATGTACATACGGTACATCTTTGACAAGCGCACGGTCTACGGTACTCACGCTTCCTCGTTTCGTAGACAAACGGGTGAGGACGAATTCCCTGGATCAGCTTCTCGACGACCGAGTCCGATTCTTCAAACATGACGCCACACGGAGTGGTGCTCCCGTCGTCTGCTATTGCTCGTAGTCGCCGCGCTTCTCCGCACGAGGGATGCCGGGAGCCAGCGCATGAGGCATCCTGGTCCGGCGTCGCTGGCGCGGCCGGCGCGGAATACGGCATGCTCCATTTTGGCGTCGAGGCGGTCAGGCTGCGTCGAACGCGCCGCCGGTCGCGTCGGTTACGCCACGACGCCGGAGTATAAAGCGTCGGGTTTTCGCCGACGTGACGTCGCTGTGACGCGCTCGCACGCGCGCACGCGTTACGTCGGAGTGTAACAGAGGCCTTAAACGACTGCCGACGCTGGCGTATTTGATCCCTGCACTACGCGCGCTTGTTTTCCAATCGTTTTATTGTGTGGTTATTGTTCATGATTGTGAAGCGATTGTAACTTTTTTGGCATTTTCTCTTAGAATCGAGAGGCTGAAAATACTCAAAATTTGCGGTTTGCGGACACGTTTGCTTCGATGATTGAATTTACAGATATGTATACACACTGAAGGTAGGCTTATTTCACGGAATATTAATTTCAGTTCCGGCTAGCCGACTGTCCTACCGCGTACCCGCCCTTACGCCATTTTTCATCAGAGATCCAATGACGACAGTGCGGAAGGTCGGAATGCTCCTTTCGCATGCCACTGCTCGGAGATTTATTCTTCGACCAAAATCGAGCAGATAGCGCCCTTAGAAATCGCATGCAGTAGTTTCTTTTGCATCGTTGGTTGGAGTGTGTGAAATATGTGTATGCCATATTCCAGTGCGCTCGGATCTTTCATGTGTTTCCCTTGTCTTTTACGCTTTTCACAGTGCTCTAGGGAGAAACAGGCTACGGAGAGCGGGATCAGTTCGTCTCTCCAGAATAATACCGGGATGAGGAGCTCGCGTTGCTCCGTTGAAGCCTGTTCATTTTGGTTCATCTGACACGTGTGCAGTCGAGAGGAGCCGTTTATGAACACCCACGCACATGTCATAGGTGTAGGCAGAGCTCTGAATCAACAATCGCGACGCGAGAGCCGAGTGGCCGAGTCCGCTGTGATTAGGCCCTCCGCGTTTGCTCCGTTGACTCGCACTGTAGCGTGTGCCTTCGGGTACCGTTTGCTTGGCCAAGATTCAGCACGCCGCTCTGCCGCCGCGAATTATTTGTCCGAATGCCTGCGAAGCCGTAACAGCGTTCGGCATATCCTACAATGCGGCGCCTGGCAACTGCGCGCAGCGGCGCTAGCCCTTCGCAGACATGGATGGACGAATGGATAGGGAAAGAATTGCGGTAACTAAGAGGAGATTGGAAGATTGGTGAAAAAGGTCTAGGGAGGGGTAAAAATACAGATAAAAACTAACAATGGGAATACTTGTGTTAAAAAAAAGACATACACATTTAAAAAAAGGATGACGAAGTGTTAGGCTAGGTGGCGCAAGCTGCCGCCCGTTATAAAGGGTATAGCCATTACCATCCATCCATCTATCCACCTCCCTTCGCTGCGACGCTCACCGTCGCAGCTTGTATTCGCCTACGGGTTTCAAGGTGTCTGCCTGGGTGACAACAAAACTCTGCACCTGAAAAAGGGCGTTTATAACTGACGACCGCTTTGCAGATAGATAACGAAGGCATGTATCCATATGCGCATACAAGGCGCGACGGTGAGCCGCCGGCGCTTGCGAACAGCGCAGGGAAGGGCTAGCGCCGCTGCGCGCGGTTGTTTGGGGCTGCAGCGTAGGATATGCCGAACGCTGCTACGACTTCGCAGGCATTCGGACAAATGATTCGCGGCGGTACAGCGGCGTGCTGCATAACGGAGATAACGCGGACGGCCAAATCGCAGCGGACTCGGCCACTCGGCTCTCGCGTCGCGATTGCAGATTAAGAGCTCTGCCTACACTTATATGACATGTGCGCGAGTGTTTATAAACGTGTCCTTTCGACTGCACACGTGTCACATGAACCAAATAAACAAAATAACAGCGCAATTCCTATCGGGGAATGACGGGTTAACGAATGACGCGCGAAGCGGCGGGTTGTCCTTCGGCACCCCGTAGAAAACGGCAAAATAAAGACACAAGCACCGAATATATACAAGAAACATTGCGCGCAGAACTGAATAGAAACAGTTAGAAACAATAAAAGTAAATTTGAATACATAAAATCAGGTAATAAAAGTTTAAAAAGACGAGGATTAAGAGGAGGCAAACTGCGAGGCAAAGCGATTCCAAAAGAGAGCGGCCAGGCGAAGGAACTATACGTTCCCACAATTCCTCGCGCGCGCGCCGGGGTGCTTGGGGAAATCGCAAAAGGTATAAACCGCATACTGCACCAAAACAATGCGAATATAAATACAAGTTATATCGCGAAAAACGCAAGAAAAAAATGCTATTTGGAAAATATACAGTTCAGGGTTTGAGAATCTGACCACCTACGCCAAGAAAAATAAATTTTACAACGCCGAACGATACTTTTTCGGGAAGCTAGTTTAATTTGATGTACTATACTTAAGGTCTGGCGGTATACGCACGTGTTTGGCTCTGATAAAAACTAAAAACGGTATAGCGGAGCCTCCGAATGAAAAAAAAACAACACGTGGCATGATTGAACACGCGCTTTGAGTTACAAAAACAATAATAAACATTACTTTCCAGAAACCGGAAAAGTATGAGATGTGTTTATTGCTTATAACGCTACGAGAGGTACATAACTCTCTTGAGATCATCTTAGTGGTGATTTTAATTGAGTGTGAAAATATACTACTTCACGCAGGGTTCGACTGTTTTCTGTGGTAGTTACGATCATCTAACGGGAATATTTCGAATGTTCACATAGCCAGACGATATCTGTCCCCCGATAGCTTATTTAATACGACATACCGCACTAGAAGAAAGGGAATATAAAATTTTTTGTAACGCAAAAAAAACAAAACATGAAACACCAATGCGTTGTGAATGTTTACAGTGCCGGATTTGTGAATGTGACCCCTTGACGCGACGAAAAAGAAATGTTACAACGCCGAACGATACCTTTTCTGAAAGCTAGTTTAATTATCCACACTGTACTTGAATTTCAGGAATAAAAACGTGCGTAGGCCTAATAAAAACGTAAAACTGCGGAGCGCAACCTCGATAAGTAAAACCAGGCGGCACGCGGGGGATAGCACTGATCTACCAGAACAAATTTAAATACTACTTTGCGTAAGTCAGAAAATTAAGAAATGTGCCTAATACGCAGCGCGCTATGAGCTCAGGTAAATAACTGCATTGAAATGGGGGTATTTTTGTTTCAATAGTGGGTGAAGATGACCGCTTTCAGACAAACTTCGGCTGCATCACTGTGGCAGTTTTACCACTTACACATTTTCCCACTTTGCTCTCAATATGCCCATTATTATTACCTTCCTTTCTTCGTTGAAAAAACTTGCGCTGTTTGCCTACTACACTGACCCACCTATTAGCACGGAGGGAGCGAATTTTCCCGGCAAAACAAGAGCGCCACGGTTTGTGCATTGTATCAATTCAAACTTGGGCTCGCACTTTCCATTTTCACCTTCTGCGCGATTTTCACCCTAACGTAGGGTGCCGACGGCTGCAAAAAACATTAAAAAATATTTAAAATAAATAAAACTAATAAAAAGCAATCGTTTTTAATTAATACTGTGTCTGGTATGAGTTTTATCTGCAGTTTGCTGATCGTTTTATTGCAAGTGTGTTGAAGATAAACGAACTTTGCTTCCGTAAAGTCGCTAGACATCCATAATAGCCAACGAACGAAATCCAACCGAATCCACAGGCTGTGTTTGGAACGCTTTGACGTGTGTTTGGCATATCTGTGTCTTGGGGTCAATTTTCCGATTTGTCGTGATGCGTGGAGTTTGCCTTAGCTTCAAATCAGTCCCAAAAGACGGAAGCGTCTGTGAGACGTGGAACTACGTCAAGTCTGCTCAACAGCCAAGATCAGGGCACGGTCGTTCCGAATTAAGTTCGTTTTTTGTTCGTTAGGGCTAGATTATTCTTTCCTGCGTTCAAAAGGTTTGTTATTGTCTGTAGATCGCTTGCTTTTACGAGAATTACTAATTGTGCGCGAATGATGTTATGCGAGCTTTTCTTATTTTGTTTTTCCGATGCAGAGCACTCCATCCTCGCGCTGATTATCGTTCACAAATGAGCGCTTAGGTTGCGTATACTACTCGCTCAAGGTTCATTAGTAGCGGCGGAACTCTTTGGGAGATAGGAGGGCAAAGGCGGAAAGGGGAGGGCGGGGGTTGATTGCCTCCCTCCACCGTGTTGTTTACTCGTAAACTAGAATGTCTGCAAGAGCGCGGTGCCCCTCCATCGCCGAAGCCACTAGGTTTCAAACTGCGGGTCGATTCTATGTGCGTATTTGCGTGCCGAGAGCTGGGCCAAGCAATAAAAGGTAGCGATTGATTGATCGAGCAAGCCCGTGGCTTCCGCCGCCCAGTCGTCTATGCAAACGACCTAATGTTCGCGATTCGTAATCAGAAAAGAATTGCCGAAACTTGGTGCCGCGATGAATTCACCCCATGGTAATTAATGCATAGCATACCACTCCTGATCGCAAACATTTGTGCCCGCAAAATAATTTTTGACGCCGGCGCTTTAAGTAATTCCTCGCGAAATGTCGAGCTCTAAAATATCCTTTGCTGTACGCGTGTTTCGTACTATCCAACGCACGTGCAACGAATTTCACACCTCCAGAAACACTCAGGCTGCTTCAAGTGGTGAAGCATTTATTCTCTTCCTAGAGGTATTGTATAGAGGCTATCAAGTATTAATTACAAGCTTCTCGGGAAATTCACAAGCATGTTAAGGTAGTGTCTCGCCAGTTTATGGTAGGTACATTTTGTTCAGTGTAAGTATAGTGTTAGACATACCTCACCCAATCTCTGTTTTTTTTCGTTTGGTACTGCCTTTAGCGAATGGTGTAGGTTGTAATTGTTTTTAGTTGTTGCATGTTTGCAGTAAGGTGGTGAGCTGGTACTGATTGAACACCTTGAAAAATAGTTCACAAAAATTTAAGAAGAAGAGGAGAGTAACACGTAGACCACATACAAGCGCAGACTCTCAACTCGCATAAATCAGAAAAGAAGGAAGAAATAAAGAGTGCGGAAGGAGCTCGAGCACAAGCCCAAGTGAAACGCACTGATTCACCCGTTGGCAAGAGCAGATTTTAAAAACATAATTTCCTTGTCAGTTAAGGTAACAGATGGATGGCTAATGCATAGGGTTCCGTGTTTTCGGTGTTTATTTTGTTTTCGAATTTGGGGGTATTTTTTACAAATTATATTTTCTTACATATTCGGTGATTTTTGTGTAAATTGGTTATGACTTAACCAATTTACACAAAATACACAGAATATGTAAAAAAATTAACCTTCCCCCCCAAAAAAAAAAACTATTTCGAGAAAAAAAAGAAACACCGAAAACACGGAAACCTACTAATACATAAAAACAGCTCAATCTCTCTCTAAAATCTCACGATGGATTGTCACCTACCTATGCATTGTTTATCCTGCTCGTGTATGTCATGCTTAGAAAACAAACGTGAATAATTAGCAGATACTATGAAATAACATACAAGGGAATTATTTTAGGCCTTTATTATCCGTAGTATGGGCGACCAATGTGTCCGCACATCCGTCTGTTACCTGAACTGCCAAGGGAATTGTTTTTAGTCTTATGCATATGGGTGAATTAGCAGACTCTACTTGAACTTGTTTGAACTTTTGCTAAAGCTCCTTCCGCATTCTTTATTTCTTTCTTCTCTAATTTATGTGAGTTTAGAGTCTGCACTTGTATGTGGTGTATGTATTCCTCTCCATTATTCCTTGCTTTTTTGTGTGCTATTTTTCAAGATGTTCGGTCAGAATGAATTTACCACCTTACTACATGGAAAGGCTGTTCTTAATTTCACAGTGTCTGTAAAACAATCTACCTGACATGTTTGCCTCGCGCCCCAGTTCCTTAAATGCATGTTCTCCGAGCACAGCCTTTCTGATTTCTCTGATCTTCTTTCTTCTTTTCTTTTGTGTTCAATAGATTGAGTTGCGAGTGTGCAGCTGTCAGCATCCTACGTGTTCCTGTCCTTTTGTCATTGTCTTTTTGTGCACTTTTTAAGTTGGTCGATGATATTTTTTATTGTATATTCTACTCTGTGTTTTTATCTTTATACTAATTGCAGCCCTTGCCAAGTAGAAGCTGGCACTCACTTTCGCCATCCTGATCTGTCCTGAGACGACACAGGATTTCAGTCTTCCCTGCTGAAGTCCAGGCTTCATAGAAGACTGCCAAAACTGTTCATGGTAAGGTGCTTTATATATTGAGCAATATAATAGCACCTTATTCCTGCTAGGATTGTTTTAAACACAGACTGTCGTTATGGGTTGGCTTTTAGCAATTCCGATGGCCCTCGCTTGAAATGAAAGCCTGTAGGGGAATTGCTAATTTCATTCGTAAGCGAAATTCAGAGGTTAAAACAGAAGTGCGTCACTACTTGCATCCATTATTGCTGTATGTGTTCTATTTGTATTTTTTATGTGTTTCTTTAGTGTGCCCACTAATGGCTGAAGCCTTCCCGTTGGTGCGGTTGTTAGTAGCAACACACAAACACGAACAAACGGCGAGAGTGGTGAACGGCGCCACTCTCGCCGTTCGCGACTGCACCCATTGGTTTTCGAAGGAGTTTGCAGTTTTTATTTCTATGGTATTTAATGATATATCACACATGGACTCAACCAGGGCGCTTTACCTATAATTCAACACTCGCAAGACTTGCATAAATACACAATGTAGCTGGTCGCACTTTCAGAGTTATTTCAATGTTGCAAAAATGAATAATGACATTGGCATATTTGTCCTGCCAAACCCTGTCACACCTGTTTTGAACTCTGATCTCCACGAGATCACCGTACCATCGTTTCTGTTGAAGTGGCACTGCAGACTCTATACTTGTATTGCTTCAATCTTTGTAAGGGGGACGCTGTAATCCGATTCTACTCATCTCTGGTGTACTATATAGCACCATATTTGCAGAGCTAGTCTTTGGTTTTTGTAGTTCCATCGAAATATATTTCAGCTTTTAAGTTATTTGCTATTTGGCTTGTAAATTTACAAGCTTATCTAGATTGAAGGCAGCAAATATATTGCCAGCAGTCACGGTACGCGTCCGAAGTATAACGCGGTAACATAATTGACCCAACCTTCGATTTTTATTTGTCAGTGCTTCTAGCGAATTGTGCATGCTAGGATTGCTTTTGTCTGTTTGTTTGTTTCACATAATCTACAGTACATTTTTCACCTTTATACTCAGTGCAGCCCTCGCCGAACAGAAGCTAGCATCGTCTAGGCCGATTCGTTCCTGCATCACCAGGTGAGCCGAGGTTCAGGTCTATAGCAGTCTGCAAAGGTTTTAGATGGTAAGCTGCCTTAAATATACAGCTGTGTAATAGCAGCTTGTCCTGGGTGACAATTTGAATGCATTTTTATGTTTTAGAAAGTGAAATTTGCATGGGCATACGTGCAATGTGAAACCTTACCAAGCCTGTTCTGAAGTTTCATTCTCTTGAGATTTCAATACAGCCGTTTCTGCTGCACACACACTGCCTACTTTGGCCAGGTAGACTTGATCCATATGAAGGTAAACAGGTGATTATCAACTGCTCAGTGCTGTCCGTGGTGACGTTCTCCCCTTATCAGACGACTTTCCACGCTTGGTTCGCAAGGCATTTGAAAAGGAGAGCAAGTCAGCTGCTGCATGATGCTCCCAGTACTGAGCATTCGACGATCGCTTGTTCAGTCGTGATCTGAACAAGCGACGATCGCTTGTTCAGATCACGACTGTACTTCAAGCTCGGCAAGTGTGACACTCATCCGATTCAGCCTAGCTGTGGTGTGCTGAGTGGAATGTGTAGACCTAATTGACTTGCGTACACACAGTGGCTGTGCGGTATAAAACACGCCCCATTGGCAAATTTAATGCAGTCTCGTGTAGTCCCATTGATGTTTTGTTTTGGCTGCATATTATGTTTTCACACTTTCTTTTCCTCGTTTATCGACAGTACTAGCTATCTACAGAGAGTGAGTGTGAAACATGCCAGCAAGTTTCTAAAGCAGTATGCAGTGCAATTTCGGTGTATTGTGCAAGCGAGGAAGAAGAGACTGCATGCTATGCAGTTGTGACTGCGACATATACTTTAGATAGTTTTAGCTGAGCATTTCTACGGCCCGCTCTGCTCAGCAGGCAAGCACTTGCATGCGCACGACGCTCAGTCAGCAACGACCAATCGAAGCGCAGATGCCGATGGAGCAGACAATTCCTGCACCCCGAAGGCCACTGCCGGCTGAGCGTTATGCGCATGCCTAGTGGCTTTCTGGCTCAGTGGCTGAGCGGAGCGGGCCGTAAAAAGCGTTCAGCTAAAACTTTAACTGATAGGGTGCGGCTGACGCATAGATATTTCAGGCAGAGGGATGGACGACATTGCTCATATCAATTCTCAGTATGAGCTGCTGCTCATCGTAATACGGAAATTATGGTTCAAACTTCCTCTACCCCTTTCTGACAGGTTTTGAGACTTGTGTTCCTGGCAGTATTGTCGGGCTAGACATTATTATACCCAGATCTACTCCAATGAATTCTAAGAGGATGAAGTCAGTTGCCACATAGCTTGTGCAAAACTAAATCTGAAACAAACTCGTCCTTCCTGTTTTCCACTGAATTCAGAACCTTGTTTCACTATGTGATGGGTCTGTGAAGAGAATTGACCAGATAAACGATATTACTTAGCAAATAGATGTCCCATACATATTAACCTGCGTCTACCAACCACTGTACACTGCCTCACTACTGATTTAGTATCTTTCAAATGATTTTCCTGAACAGTTCACGCCTGTAGACATCTTAATGATGATCACGAGGGAATGTTTCTTGTCATATGATGTTATATGTTTAAAGTAAGTGGGGCGTGCGGGTATTTTCAAAGGCTATAGGGCACACCGATGGTAAACACTCAATGTGAGTTTGATGGTGCAGGTTGGTAATATATACTAGTTTGTGTGTACGTCGCTATTTTTAATGAAATCTGCAGATGAGTTTTAGTCGTCAAGTTGCCATTTTGTGAGAACACGTGGGTCATACTCTGCAATAAATTATATATTTACCTCTGTCTACCCAATCTCATTTGTATCTGTACAACAATCAGCTGTATATGTCAAGGATATGATTTGTCATTGTCTCAGTAAGACTAATGAATCGCTATACTTACCTAAAAATGCTGGATGTTGATATCAGGGACTGCGTACCTATTGTGACGAACAACAATGTTAAACTACATGCTGACTACTCCGCCAAGCTCGCCTGTCTCTCGACATGCCCTTTTGAATTAAAATAGATGATTTCCACAAGCCTTTCTTAAAGTGGGCCTTTTCCATACAAATAGATGGCCTTGATTATGAGATAACTGGACCATTTTTGCCCCTTGGCTATCCAGTGTGTTGTTGCAGGTGTGTCCCTTAGGGCAATCGAGGTATTTTTCTTGTGATATATTTTCCAGATTGAAAATAAAATAAAGACAATTAGTGCATTAGCTACAGAAAGTTTTCCTTTTACATGGGCTGCTTGTCTCATGCCCCTCACCCCAGTTTGGAACTTCTGGATTATCAAGTGGAGCTGGTATTGATTTACCCTGTCAGTTTACTGTGGTGTCAATTCTCTTTACAGGTGCTGTAATGAAGGACTCGCCTTCCCGGGTGCATGGTCGACTTGCATCACAAGCTGCATGAGAAGTGTGAAGGAAATTTCCTAGGCCCGTGACATGCAGCCTCTTTCATCCAGTGCACTCCTCTGACAAGCCCATAATTACCAGCCGAGCTGTAGCTTCACTGCATCTGACAATAAACAATTACGGTAACAATTTTTTATGTTTCATTTACTACCCATGTATAAGTGACAGATGGATGTGGCAGCTGCTTTACCAAAAGGTGTACACCTATGCCAGAAATGTACTTTCATGCACAGTGCAAAATAATTGTTAATTCACATTATTTGTTAAAATTACCCTTGTTATGAACTACATCATTTCTACTCAGGTGTGAATTGCACACAAAACTAAATGTTAGCCCGTAAAACAAGACCGGGAAGTGTACCGTTTTAGCAGCTAGCTCGGGGTATTGCTGGTATCTTGCGGTACTGCTGGTAGTACGCCGAGGATTTGTGCTGGCAGTATCCCGGGAACTCCCTGGGACGTCCAGTTCCGGGCGTCCCAGTCAGTCCTAGTCACTGGCCCGTGACTGGCAATCTCAATGTCCAGTTGTCGCCCCATGGGGCGTTTCCAGCTTCTCCCCAGTAAGATCTTACCGGCAGACCGGTACCGCCCCGTTTCCCAAACCGGCGAGTTGTGCTACTTGGGTAAGTATAATAATTGTTGTAAAGAGATCAAAAGCAACATCAAGATGGCAAAGTATAAATATTACAAGCACGACCTACTTGACTTATTAATAAACAATCCTTAGAAATTTTGGAAAACTATAGGACCACCATTTGTTGACTCCCTGCCTAAACTGAGCAACGAAGTCAACGAAATGCTAACAAACCTTGAATCAGCTAATATCTTTAATATCTATTTCGCATTTGTATTTACCTTACAACAATTACCTGTACCCAGTGATCAAATATGTAAGGCGCTTAACGTCTACTGTGAACCCATTACCTTCAAGCCCAATGGTATTCTGAGTGTGATAGAAACTATCTCCCAAAGCTCAGCTCCTGGTCACGGCGATATCTGTCCTAAGCTTCTCAAATTTACGAAGAACATAACATGCCTCCTCTTGTGACGCTTATTCCAACAATCGCTCGACTTAACTACCCTTCCCGCGGACTGAAGATTCGGGAGAGTTTTACCTATTTTTAAGAACGGTAACAACAACGACACATCACTTATAGACCCATATTATTAACTAGCGTGCCTTGCAAAATTGTGAAACGTCGTCTACACCCCCCTTC
This sequence comes from Ixodes ricinus, assembly GCA_037355805.1. NCBI lineage: Eukaryota > Metazoa > Arthropoda > Arachnida > Ixodida > Ixodidae > Ixodes > Ixodes ricinus. The sequence goes on along the minus strand of JAZHYW010039488.1, from coordinate 299 downwards.
TTATCATAAACTATATGTCAGAAAATCAATTATTATGTAATAATCAGCATGGTTTCAGAAAAGAGTGATTCATACGAGACGCAAATTTTTAAATTCGTTACGGACAATCATGGCAACTTTCACTCGTCTAGCCTCACTGGCACAATCTTCATTGATTTCTCAAAATAATTTCACACAGTTCTTAACCAACGACTACTGTACAAACTTTCTGAACTAAATATTCACCCTTCTATTATTCACTGTATAGCAGAATTCTTAAATAACCGTAAACAGAGTGTCCGCCTGGGGCAGGGCCAATC
>JAZHYW010039487.1:0-30494 GCA_037355805.1 Ixodes ricinus | reverse complement strand
TATGTAGGTCTGTAACGAATTAAAAAAATTTGGGTCTCGTACAAATACCTCTTATTGAAACCATGCTGATTATTACATAATAATATATTTTCTGACACATAGTATTAGTAATACAGCGAGAAATGACACGATCATCTACGAAGAGCCTGATGGATGACGTTATATGAAAGGGAAGGTCATTAATATAGATGAGGAATAAAAGCGGACACAAACACGCTGCCCTGCGGAACACCTGTATATTATGGAGCAGGTTAGGTGATTGGTCCTGCCCAGGGCGGACAGTCTGTTTACAGTTATTTAAGAATTCTGCTATCCAGTGAATAATAGAAGTGTGAATATTTAGTTCTGAAAGTTCGTACAGTAGTCGTTGGCGAGGACCTGTGTGAAGTTCTTTTGAGAAATTAATGAAGACGGTGTCAGTCAGGCTAGACGAGTGAAAGTTTTTATGTAGGTCCGTAACGAATTAAACAATTTGGGTCTCGTACGAATATCTCTTCTTGAAACCATGCTGATTATTACATAATAATATATTTTCTGACACATAGTATTAGTAATACAGCGATGAAATGACACGATCATCTACGAAGAGCCTGATGGATGACGTTATATGAAAGGGAAGGTCATTAATATAGATGAGGAATAAAAGCGGACACAACACGCTGCCCTGCGGAACACCTTATATTATGGGCAGGTTAGGTGATTGCCCTGCTGCCCAGGGCGGACAGTCTGTTTACGGTTATTTGAGAATTCTGCTATCCAGTGAATAATAGAACTGTGAATATTTAGTTCAGAAAGCTTGTACAGTAGTCGTTGGTGAGGAACTGTGTGAAGTTCTTTTGAGAAATTAATGAAGATGGTGTCAGTCAGGCTAGACGAATGAAAGTTTCTGTGTAGGTCCGTAACGAATTCAAAAATTTGGGTCTCGTATGAATATCTCTTCTTGAAACCATGCGGATTATTACATAATAATATATTTTCTGACATATAGTATTAGTAATACAGCGAGAAATGACACAATCATCTACGAAGAGCCTGATGGATGACGTTATATGAAAGGGAAGGTCATTAATATAGATGAGGAATAAAAGCGGACACAACACGCTGCCCTGCGGAACACCTTGTAATTATGGGGAGGTTAGGTGATTGGCTCCTGCCCCAGGCGGACAGTCTGTTTACAGTTATTTAAGAATTATTCTATCCAGTGAATAATAGAAGTGTGAATATTTAGTTCTGAAAGCTTGTACAGTAGTCGTTGGTGAGGAACTGTGTGAAGTTCTTTTGAGAAATTAATGAAGACGGTGTCAGTCAGGCTAGACGAATGAAAGTTTCTATGTAGGTCTGTAACGAATTCAAAAAATTGGGTCTCGTACAAATATCTCTTCTTGAAACCATGCGGATTATTACATCATAATATATTTTCTGACACATAGTATTAGTAATACAGCGAGAAATGACACAATCATCTACTAAGAGCCTGATGGATGACGTTATATGAAAGGGAAGGTCATTAATATAGATGAGGAATAAAAGCGGACACAACACGCTGCCCTGCGGAACACCTTGTAATTATGGGGAGGTTAGGTGATTGGTCCTGCCCCAGGCGGACAGTCTGTTTACGGTTATTTAAGAATTATTCTATCCAGTCAATAATAAAAGTTTGAATATTTAGTTCTGAAAGCTTGTACAGTAGTCGTTGGTGAGGAACTGTGTGAAGTTCTTTTGAGAAATTAATGAAGACGGTGTCAGTCAGGCTAGACGAATGAGAGTTTTTATGTAGGTCTGTAACGAATTAAAAAATTTGGGTCTCGTACAAATATCTCTTCTTGAAACCATGCGGATTATTACATCATAATATATTTTCTGACATATAGTATTAGTAATACAGCGAGAAATGACACGATCATCTACTAAGAGCCTGATGGATGACGTTATATGAAAGGGAAGGTCATTAATATAGATGAGGAATAAAAGCGGACACAACACGCTGCCCTGCGGAACACCTGGTAATTATGGGCAGGTTAGGTGATTGGTCCTGCCCCAGGCGGACAGTCTGTTTACGGTTATTTAAGAATTATTCTATCCAGTCAATAATAAAAGTTTGAATATTTAGTTCTGAAAGCTTGTACAGTAGTCGTTGGTGAGGAACTGTGTGAAGTTCTTTTGAGAAATTAATGAAGACGGTGTCAGTCAGGCTAGACGAATGAAAGTTTTTATGTAGGTCTGTAACGAATTAAAAAATTGGGTCTCGTACAAATATCTCTTCTTGAAACCATGCGGATTATTACATCATAATATATTTTCTGACATATAGTATTAGTAATACAGCGAGAAATGACACGATCATCTACTAAGAGCCTGATGGATGACGTTATATGAAAGGGAAGGTCATTAATATAGATGAGGAATAAAAGCGGACACAACACGCTGCCCTGCGGAACACCTGATATTACGGGAAGGTTAGGTGATTGGTCCTGCCCCAGGCGGACAGTCTGTTTACGGTTATTTAAGAATTATTCTATCCAGTCAATAATAAAAGTTTGAATATTTAGTTCTGAAAGCTTGTACAGTAGTCGTTGGTGAGGAACTGTGTGAAGTTCTTTTGAGAAATTAATGAAGACGGTGTCAGTCAGGCTAGACGAATGAAAGTTTTTATGTAGGTCTGTAACGAATTAAAAAATTTGGGTCTCGTACAAATATCTCTTCTTGAAACCATGCGGATTATTACATCATAATATATTTTCTGACATATAGTATTAGTAATACAGCGAGAAATGACACGATCATCTACTAAGAGCCTGATGGATGACGTTATATGAAAGGGAAGGTCATTAATATAGATGAGGAATAAAAGCGGACACAACACGCTGCCCTGCGGAACACCTTGATATTACGGGCAGGTTAGGTGATTGGTCCTGCCCCAGGCGGACAGTCTGTTTACGGTTATTTAAGAATTATTCTATCCAGTCAATAATAAAAGTTTGAATATTTAGTTCTGAAAGCTTGTACAGTAGTCGTTGGTGAGGAACTGTGTGAAGTTCTTTTGAGAAATTAATGAAGACGGTGTCAGTCAGGCTAGACGAATGAAAGTTTTTATGTAGGTCTGTAACGAATTAAAAAAATTGGGTCTCGTACAAATATCTCTTCTTGAAACCATGCGGATTATTACATCATAATATATTTTCTGACATATAGTATTAGTAATACAGCGAGAAATGACACGATCATCTACTAAGAGCCTGATGGATGACGTTATATGAAAGGGAAGGTCATTAATATAGATGAGGAATAAAAGCGGACACAACACGCTGCCCTGCGGAACACCTTGTAATTATGGGCAGGTTAGGTGATTGGTCCTGCCCCAGGCGGACAGTCTGTTTACGGTTATTTAAGAATTATTCTATCCAGTCAATAATAAAAGTTTGAATATTTAGTTCTGAAAGCTTGTACAGTAGTCGTTGGTGAGGAACTGTGTGAAGTTCTTTTGAGAAATTAATGAAGACGGTGTCAGTCAGGCTAGACGAATGAAAGTTTTTATGTAGGTCTGTAACGAATTAAAAAATTTGGGTCTCGTACAAATATCTCTTCTTGAAACCATGCGGATTATTACATCATAATATATTTTCTGACATATAGTATTAGTAATACAGCGAGAAATGACACGATCATCTACTAAGAGCCTGATGGATGACGTTATATGAAAGGGAAGGTCATTAATATAGATGAGGAATAAAAGCGGACACAACACGCTGCCCTGCGGAACACCTTGTAATTACGGGCAGGTTAGGTGATTGGTCCTGCCCCAGGCGGACAGTCTGTTTACAGTTATTTAAGAATTATTCTATCCAGTCAATAATAAAAGTTTGAATATTTAGTTCTGAAAGCTCGTACAGTAGTCGTTGGTGAGGAACTGTGTGAAGTTCTTTTGAGAAATTAATGAAGACGGTGTCAGTCAGGCTAGACGAATGAAAGTTTTTATGTAGGTCTGTAACGAATTAAAAAATTTGGGTCTCGTACAAATATCTCTTCTTGAAACCATGCGGATTATTACATCATAATATATTTTCTGACACATAGTATTAGTAATACAGCGAGAAATGACACGATCATCTACTAAGAGCCTGATGGATGACGTTATATGAAAGGGAAGGTCATTAATATAGATGAGGAATAAAAGCGGACACAACACGCTGCCCTGCGGAACACCTTGATAATTACGGGCAGGTTAGGTGATTGGTCCTGCCCCAGGCGGACAGTCTGTTTACGGTTATTTAAGAATTATTCTATCCAGTCAATAATAAAAGTTTGAATATTTAGTTCTGAAAGCTCGTACAGTAGTCGTTGGTGAGGAACTGTGTGAAGTTCTTTTGAGAAATTAATGAAGACGGTGTCAGTCAGGCTAGACGAATGAAAGTTTTTATGTAGGTCTGTAACGAATTAAAAAATTTGGGTCTCGTACAAATATCTCTTATTGAAACCATGCGGATTATTACATCATAATATATTTTCTGACATATAGTATTAGTAATACAGCGAGAAATGACACGATCATCTACTAAGAGCCTGATGGATGACGTTATATGAAAGGGAAGGTCATTAATATAGATGAGGAATAAAAGCGGACACAACACGCTGCCCTGCGGAACACCTGGTAATATGGGCAGGTTAGGTGATTGGTCCTGCCCCAGGCGGACAGTCTGTTTACGGTTATTTAAGAATTATTCTATCCAGTCAATAATAAAAGTTTGAATATTTAGTTCTGAAAGCTCGTACAGTAGTCGTTGGTGAGGAACTGTGTGAAGTTCTTTTGAGAAATTAATGAAGACGGTGTCAGTCAGGCTAGACGAATGAAAGTTTTTATGTAGGTCTGTAACGAATTAAAAAAATTGGGTCTCGTACAAATATCTCTTCTTGAAACCATGCGGATTATTACATCATAATATATTTTCTGACATATAGTATTAGTAATACAGCGAGAAATGACACGATCATCTACTAAGAGCCTGATGGATGACGTTATATGAAAGGGAAGGTCATTAATATAGATGAGGAATAAAAGCGGACACAACACGCTGCCCTGCGGAACACCTTGTAATTATGGGCAGGTTAGGTGATTGGTCCTGCCCCAGGCGGACAGTCTGTTTACGGTTATTTAAGAATTATTCTATCCAGTCAATAATAAAAGTTTGAATATTTAGTTCTGAAAGCTCGTACAGTAGTCGTTGGTGAGGAACTGTGTGAAGTTCTTTTGAGAAATTAATGAAGACGGTGTCAGTCAGGCTAGACGAATGAAAGTTTTTATGTAGGTCTGTAACGAATTAAAAAAATTGGGTCTCGTACAAATATCTCTTATTGAAACCATGCGGATTATTACATCATAATATATTTTCTGACATATAGTATTAGTAATACAGCGAGAAATGACACGATCATCTACTAAGAGCCTGATGGATGACGTTATATGAAAGGGAAGGTCATTAATATAGATGAGGAATAAAAGCGGACACAACACGCTGCCCTGCGGAACACCTTGTAATATGGGCAGGTTAGGTGATTGGTCCTGCCCCAGGCGGACAGTCTGTTTACAGTTATTTAAGAATTATTCTATCCAGTCAATAATAAAAGTTTGAATATTTAGTTCTGAAAGCTCGTACAGTAGTCGTTGGTGAGGAACTGTGTGAAGTTCTTTTGAGAAATTAATGAAGACGGTGTCAGTCAGGCTAGACGAATGAAAGTTTTTATGTAGGTCTGTAACGAATTTAAAAAATTGGGTCTCGTACAAATATCTCTTCTTGAAACCATGCGGATTATTACATCATAATATATTTTCTGACATATAGTATTAGTAATACAGCGAGAAATGACACGATCATCTACGAAGAGCCTGATGGATGACGTTATATGAAAGGGAAGGTCATTAATATAGATGAGGAATAAAAGCGGACACAACACGCTGCCCTGCGGAACACCTGGTAATATGGGCAGGTTAGGTGATTGGTCCTGCCCCAGGCGGACAGTCTGTTTACGGTTATTCAAGAATTATTCTATCCAGTCAATAATAAAAGTGTGAATATTTAGTTCTGAAAGCTTGTACAGTAGTCGTTGGTGAGGAACTGTGTGAAGTTCTTTTGAGAAATTAATGAAGACGGTGTCAGTCAGGCTAGACGAATGAAAGTTTTTATGTAGGTCTGTAACGAATTAAAAAAATTTGGGTCTCGTACAAATATCTCTTCTTGAAACCATGCGGATTATTACATCATAATATATTTTCTGACATATAGTATTAGTAATACAGCGAGAAATGACACGATCATCTACGAAGAGCCTGATGGATGACGTTATATGAAAGGGAAGGTCATTAATATAGATGAGGAATAAAAGCGGACACAACACGCTGCCCTGCGGAACACCTTGATATTACGGGCAGGTTAGGTGATTGGTCCTGCCCCAGGCGGACAGTCTGTTTACGGTTATTTAAGAATTATTCTATCCAGTCAATAATAGAAGTGTGAATATTTAGTTCTGAAATGCTCGTACAGTAGTCGTTGGTGAGGAACTGTGTGAAATTCTTTTGAGAAATTAATGAAGATGGTGTCAGTCAGGCTAGACGAATGAAAGTTTCTATGTAGGTCTGTAACGAATTAAAAAATTTGGGTCTCGTATGAATATCTCTTCTTGAAACCATGCTGATTATTACATAATAATATATTTTCTGACATATAGTATTAGTAATACAGCGAGAAATGACACAATCATCTACGAAGAGCCTGATGGATGACGTTATATGAAAGGGAAGGTCATTAATATAGATGAGGAATAAAAGCGGACACAACACGCTGCCCTGCGGAACACCTGATATTACGGGCAGGTTAGGTGATTGGTCCTGCCCCAGGCGGACAGTCTGTTTACGGTTATTTAAGAATTATGCTATCCAGTGCGATAATAGAAGGGTGAATATTTAGTTCAGAAATGCTTGTACAGTAGCCGTTGGTGAGGAACTGTGTGAAATTCTATTGAGAAATCAATGAAGATGGCGTCAGTCAGGCTAGACGAGTGATAGTTTCTATGTAGGTCAGTAACGAATTCAAAAAATTTGGGTCTCGTATAAATATCTCTTCTTGATACCATGCTGATTATTACATCATAATATGATTTTCTGACATATAGTATTAGTAATACAGCGAGAAATGACACGATCATCTACGAAGAGCCTGATGGATGACGTTATATGGAGGGGAAGGTCATTAATATAGATGAGGAATAAAAGCGGACACAAAACGCTGCCCTGCGGAACACCTGATATTACGGGAAGGTTAGGTGATTGGTCCTGCCCCAGGCGGACAGTCTGTTTACGGTTATTTAAGAATTATGCTATCCAGTCAATAATAGAAGGGTGAATATTTAGTTCAGAAAGTTTGTACAGTAGTCGTTGGTTAAGAACTGTGTGAAATTCTTTTGAGAAATCAATGAAGATTGTGCCAGTGAGGCTAGACGAGTGAAAGTTGCCATGATTGTCCGTAACGAATTTAAAAATGTTGCGTCTCGTATGAATCACTCTTTTCTGAAACCATGCTGATTATTACATAATAAATGATTTTCTGACATATAGTTTATGATAAGCAGGGGGTGTAGACGACTGTTTCACAATTTTGCAAGGCACGCTAGTTAATAATATGGGTCTATAAGTGATGTGTCGTTGTTGTTACCGTTCTTAAAAATAGGTAAAACTCTCCCGAATCTTCAGTCCGCGGGAAGGGTAGTTAAGTCGAGCGATTGTTGGAATAAGCGTCACAAGACGAGGCATGTTATGTTCTTCGTAAATTTGAGAAGCTTAGGACAGATATCGCCGTGACCAGGAGCTGAGCTTTGGGAGATAGTTTCTATCACACTCAGAATACCATTGGGCTTGAAGGTAATGGGTTCACAGTAGACGTTAAGCGCCTTACATATTTGATCACTGGGTACAGGTAATTGTTGTAAGGTAAATACAAATGCGAAATAGATATTAAAGATGTTAGCTGATTCAAGGTTTGTTAGCATTTCGTTGACTTCGTTGCTCAGTTTAGGCAGGGAGTCAACAAATGGTGGTCCTATAGTTTTCCAAAATTTCTAAGGATTGTTTATTAATAAGTCAAGTAGGTCGTGCTTGTAATATTTATACTTTGCCATCTTGATGTTGCTTTTGATCTCTTTACAACAATTATTATACTTACCCAAGTAGCACAACTCGCCGGTTTGGGAAACGGGGCGGTACCGGTCTGCCGGTAAGATCTTACTGGGGAGAAGCTGGAAACGCCCCATGGGGCGACAACTGGACATTGAGATTGCCAGTCACGGGCCAGTGACTAGGACTGACTGGGACGCCCGGAACTGGACGTCCCAGGGAGTTCCCGGGATACTGCCAGCACAAATCCTCGGCGTACTACCAGCAGTACCGCAAGATACCAGCAATACCCCGAGCTAGCTGCTAAAACGGTACACTTCCCGGTCTTGTTTTACGGGCTAACATTTAGTTTTGTGTGCAATTCACACCTGAGTAGAAATGATGTAGTTCATAACAAGGGTAATTTTAACAAATAATGTGAATTAACAATTATTTTGCACTGTGCATGAAAGTACATTTCTGGCATAGGTGTACACCTTTTTGGTAAAGCAGCTGCCACATCCATCTGTCACTTATACATGGGTAGTAAATGAAACATAAAAAATTGTTACCGTAATTGTTTATTGTCAGATGCAGTGAAGCTACAGCTCGGCTGGTAATTATGGGCTTGTCAGAGGAGTGCACTGGGTGAAAGAGGCTGCATGTCACGGGCCTAGGAAATTTCCTTCACACTTCTCATGCAGCTTGTGATGCAAGTCGACCATGCACCCGGGAAGGCGAGTCCTTCATTACAGCACCTGTAAAGAGAATTGACACCACAGTAAACTGACAGGGTAAATCAATACCAGCTCCACTTGATAATCCAGAAGTTCCAAACTGGGGTGAGGGGCATGAGACAAGCAGCCCATGTAAAAGGAAAACTTTCTGTAGCTAATGCACTAATTGTCTTTATTTTATTTTCAATCTGGAAAATATATCACAAGAAAAATACCTCGATTGCCCTAAGGGACACACCTGCAACAACACACTGGATAGCCAAGGGGCAAAAATGGTCCAGTTATCTCATAATCAAGGCCATCTATTTGTATGGAAAAGGCCCACTTTAAGAAAGGCTTGTGGAAATCATCTCTTTTAATTCAAAAGGGCATGTCGAGAGACAGGCGAGCTTGGCGGAGTAGTCAGCATGTAGTTTAACATTGTTGTTCGTCACAATAGGTACGCAGTCCCTGATATCAACATCCAGCATTTTTAGGTAAGTATAGCGATTCATTAGTCTTACTGAGACAATGACAAATCATATCCTTGACATATACAGCTGATTGTTGTACAGATACAAATGAGATTGGGTAGACACAGGTAAATATATAATTTATTGCAGAGTATGACCCACGTGTTCTCACAAAATGGCAACTTGACGACTAAAACTCATCTGCAGATTTCATTAAAAAATAGCGACGTACACACAAACTAGTATATATTACCAACCTGCACCATCAAACTCACATTGAGTGTTTACCATCGGTGTGCCCTATAGCCTTTGAAAATACCCGCACGCCCCACTTACTTTAAACATATAACATCATATGACAAGAAACATTCCCTCGTGATCATCATTAAGATGTCTACAGGCATGAACTGTTCAGGAAAATCATTTGAAAGATACTAAATCAGTAGTGAGGCAGTGTACAGTGGTTGGTAGACGCAGGTTAATATGTATGGGACATCTATTTGCTAAGTAATATCGTTTATCTGGTCAATTCTCTTCACAGACCCATCACATAGTGAAACAAGGTTCTGAATTCAGTGGAAAACAGGAAGGACGAGTTTGTTTCAGATTTAGTTTTGCACAAGCTATGTGGCAACTGACTTCATCCTCTTAGAATTCATTGGAGTAGATCTGGGTATAATAATGTCTAGCCCGACAATACTGCCAGGAACACAAGTCTCAAAACCTGTCAGAAAGGGGTAGAGGAAGTTTGAACCATAATTTCCGTATTACGATGAGCAGCAGCTCATACTGAGAATTGATATGAGCAATGTCGTCCATCCCTCTGCCTGAAATATCTATGCGTCAGCCGCCCCCTATCAGTTAAAGTTTTAGCTGAACGCTTTTTACGGCCCGCTCCGCTCAGCGACTGAACCAGAAAGCCACTAGGCATGCGCATAACGCTCAGCCGGCAGTGGCCTTCGGGGTGCAGGAATTGTCTGCTCCATCGGCATCTGCGCTTCGATTGGTCGTTGCTGACTGAGCGTCGTGCGCATGCAAGTGCTTGCCTGCTGAGCAGAGCGGGCCGTAGAAATGCTCAGCTAAAACTATCTAAAGTATATGTCGCAGTCACAACTGCATAACGTGCAGTCTCTTCTTCCTCGCTTGCACAATACACCGAAATTGCACTGCATACTGCTTTAGAAACTTGCTGGCATGTTTCACACTCACTCTCTGTAGATAGCTAGTACTGTCGATAAACGAGGAAAAGAAAGTGTGAAAACATAATATGCAGCCAAAACAAAACATCAATGGGACTACACGAGACTGCATTAAATTTGCCAATGGGGCGTGTTTTATACCGCACAGCCACTGTGTGTACGCAAGTCAATTAGGTCTACACATTCCACTCAGCACACCACAGCTAGGCTGAATCGGATGAGTGTCACACTTGCCGAGCTTGAAGTACAGTCGTGATCTGAACAAGCGATCGTCGCTTGTTCAGATCACGACTGAACAAGCGATCGTCGAATGCTCAGTACTGGGAGCATCATGCAGCAGCTGACTTGCTCTCCTTTTCAAATGCCTTGCGAACCAAGCGTGGAAAGTCGTCTGATAAGGGGAGAACGTCACCACGGACAGCACTGAGCAGTTGATAATCACCTGTTTACCTTCATATGGATCAAGTCTACCTGGCCAAAGTAGGCAGTGTGTGTGCAGCAGAAACGGCTGTATTGAAATCTCAAGAGAATGAAACTTCAGAACAGGCTTGGTAAGGTTTCACATTGCACGTATGCCCATGCAAATTTCACTTTCTAAAACATAAAAATGCATTCAAATTGTCACCCAGGACAAGCTGCTATTACACAGCTGTATATTTAAGGCAGCTTACCATCTAAAACCTTTGCAGACTGCTATAGACCTGAACCTCGGCTCACCTGGTGATGCAGGAACGAATCGGCCTAGACGATGCTAGCTTCTGTTCGGCGAGGGCTGCACTGAGTATAAAGGTGAAAAATGTACTGTAGATTATGTGAAACAAACAAACAGACAAAAGCAATCCTAGCATGCACAATTCGCTAGAAGCACTGACAAATAAAAATCGAAGGTTGGGTCAATTATGTTACCGCGTTATACTTCGGACGCGTACCGTGACTGCTGGCAATATATTTGCTGCCTTCAATCTAGATAAGCTTGTAAATTTACAAGCCAAATAGCAAATAACTTAAAAGCTGAAATATATTTCGATGGAACTACAAAAACCAAAGACTAGCTCTGCAAATATGGTGCTATATAGTACACCAGAGATGAGTAGAATCGGATTACAGCGTCCCCCTTACAAAGATTGAAGCAATACAAGTATAGAGTCTGCAGTGCCACTTCAACAGAAACGATGGTACGGTGATCTCGTGGAGATCAGAGTTCAAAACAGGTGTGACAGGGTTTGGCAGGACAAATATGCCAATGTCATTATTCATTTTTGCAACATTGAAATGACTCTGAAAGTGCGACCAGCTACATTGTGTATTTATGCAAGTCTTGCGAGTGTTGAATTATAGGTAAAGCGCCCTGGTTGAGTCCATGTGTGATATATCATTAAATACCATAGAAATAAAAACTGCAAACTCCTTCGAAAACCAATGGGTGCAGTCGCGAACGGCGAGAGTGGCGCCGTTCACCACTCTCGCCGTTTGTTCGTGTTTGTGTGTTGCTACTAACAACCGCACCAACGGGAAGGCTTCAGCCATTAGTGGGCACACTAAAGAAACACATAAAAATACAAATAGAACAGATACAGCAATAATGGATGCAAGTAGTGACGCACTTCTGTTTTAACCTCTGAATTTCGCTTACGAATGAAATTAGCAATTCCCCTACAGGCTTTCATTTCAAGCGAGGGCCATCGGAATTGCTAAAAGCCAACCCATAACGACAGTCTGTGTTTAAAACAATCCTAGCAGGAATAAGGTGCTATTATATCGCTCAATATATAAAGCACCTTACCATGAACAGTTTTGGCAGTCTTCTATGAAGCCTGGACTTCAGCAGGGAAGACTGAAATCCTGTGTCGTCTCAGGACAGAGCAGGATGGCGAAAGTGAGTGCCAGCTTCTACTTGGCAAGGGCTGCAATTAGTATAAAGATAAAAACACAGAGTAGAATATACAATAAAAAATATCATCGACCAACTTAAAAAGTGCACAAAAAGACAATGACAAAAGGACAGGAACACGTAGGATGCTGACAGCTGCACACTCGCAACTCAATCTATTGAACACAAAAGAAAAGAAGAAAGAAGATCAGAGAAATCAGAAAGGCTGTGCTCGGAGAACATGCATTTAAGGAACTGGGGCGAGAGGCAAACATGTCAGGTAGATTGTTTTACAGACACTGTGAAATTAAGAACAGCCTTTCCATGTAGTAAGGTGGTAAATTCATTCTGACCGAACATCTTGAAAAATAGCACACAAAAAAGCAAGGAATAATGGAGAGGAATACATACACCACATACAAGTGCAGACTCTAAACTCACATAAATTAGAGAAGAAAGAAATAAAGAATGCGGAAGGAGCTTTAGCAAAAGTTCAAACAAGTTCAAGTAGAGTCTGCTAATTCACCCATATGCATAAGACTAAAAACAATTCCTTTGGCAGTTCAGGTAACAGACGGATGTGCGGACACATTGGTCGCCCATACTACGGATAATAAAGGCCTAAAATAATTCCCTTGTATGTTTTTCATAGTATCTGCTAATTATTCACGTTTGTTTTCTAAGCATGACATACACGAGCAGGATAAACAGTGCATAGGTAGGTGACAATCCATCGTGGATTTTAGAGAGAGATTGAGCTGTTTTTATGTATTAGTAGGTTTCCGTGTTTTCGGTGTTTCTTTTTTTTTCTCGAAATAGTTTTTTTTTAGGGGGGGTTAATTTTTTTACATATTCTGTGTATTTTGTGTAAATTGGTTAAGTCATAACCAATTTACACAAAAATCACTCGAATATGTAAGAAAAAATAATTTGTAAAAAATACCCCCAAATTCGAAAACAAAATAAACACCGAAAACACGGAACCCTATGCATTAGCCATCCATCTGTTACCTTAACTGACAAGGAAATTATGTTTTTAAAATCTGCTCTTGCCAACGAGTGAATCAGTGCGTTTCACTTGGGCTTGTGCTCGAGCTCCTTCCGCACTCTTTATTTCTTCCTTCTTTTCTGATTTATGCGAGTTGAGAGTCTGCGCTTGTATGTGGTCTACGTGTTACTCTCCTCTTCTTCTTAAATTTTTGTGAACTATTTTTCAAGGTGTTCAATCAGTACGAGCTCACCACCTTACTGCAAACATGCAACAACTAAAAAAAATTACAACCTACACCATTCGCTAAAGGCAGTACCAAACGAAAAAACAGGGATTGGGTGAGGTATGTCTAACACTATACTTACACTGAACAAAATGTACCTACCATAAACTGGCGAGACACTACCTTAACATGCTTGTGAATTTCCCGAGAAGCTTGTAATTAATACTTGATAGCCTCTATACAATACCTCTAGGAAGAGAATAAATGCTTCACCACTTGAAGCAGCCTGAGTGTTTCTGGAGGTGTGAAATTCGTTGCACGTGCGTTGGATAGTACGAAACACGCGTACAGCAAAGGATATTTTAGAGCTCGACATTTCGCGAGGAATTACTTGAAGCGCCGGCGTCAAAAATTATTTTGCGGGCACAAATGTTTGCGATCAGGAGTGGTATGCTATGCATTAATTACCATGGGGTGAATTCATCGCGGCACCAAGTTTCGGCAATTCTTTTCTGATTACGAATCGCGAACATTAGGTCGTTTGCATAGACGACTGGGCGGCGGAAGCCACGGGCTTGCTCGATCAATCAATCGCTACCTTTTATTGCTTGGCCCAGCTCTCGGCACGCAAATACGCACATAGAATCGACCCGCAGTTTGAAAGCTAGTGGCTTCGGCGATGGAGGGGCACCGCGCTCTTGCAGACATTCTAGTTTACGAGTAAACAACACGGTGGAGGGAGGCAATCAACCCCCCCCTCCCCTTTCCGCCTTTGCCCTCCTATCTCCCAAAGAGTTCCGCCGCTACTAATGAACCTTGAGCGAGTAGTATACGCAACCTAAGCGCTCATTTGTGAACGATAATCAGCGCGAGGATGGAGTGCTCTGCATCGGAAAAACAAAATAAGAAAAGCTCGCATAACATCATTCGCGCACAATTAGTAATTCTCGTAAAAGCAAGCGATCTACAGACAATAACAAACCTTTTGAACGCAGGAAAGAATAATCTAGCCCTAACGAACAAAAAGCGAACTTAATTCGGAACGACCGTGCCCTGATCTTGGCTGTTGAGCAGACTTGACGTAGTTCCACGTCTCACCGACGCTTCCGTCTTTTTGGGACTGATTTGAAGCTAAGGCAAACTCCACGCATCACGACAAATCGGAAAATTGACCCCAAGACACAGATATGCCAAACACACGTCAAAGCGTTCCAAACACAGCCCGTGGATTCGGTTGGATTTCGTTCGTTGGCTATTATGGATGTCTAGCGACTTTACGGAAGCAAAGTTCGTTTATCTTCAACACACTTGCAATAAAACGATCAACAAACTGCAGATAAAACTCATACCAGACACAGTATTAATTAGAAAAATGGCTTTTTATTAGTTTTATTTGTTTTAAATATTTTTTAATGTTTTTTCAGCCGTCGGCACCCACGTTAGGGTGAAAATCGCGCAGAAGGTGAAAATAGAAAGTGCAAGCCCAAGTTTGAATTGATACAATGCACAAACCGTGGCGCTCTTGTTTTGCCGGGAAAATTCGCTCCCTCCGTGCTAATAGGTGGGTCAGTGTAGTAGGCAAACAGCGCAAGTTTTTTCAACGAAGAAAGGAAGGTAATAATAATGGGCATATTGGGAGCAAAGTGGGAAAATGTGTAAGTGGTAAAACTGCCACAGTGATGCAGCCGAAGTTTGTCTGAAAGCGGTCATCTTCACCCACTATTGAAACAAAAATACCACCATTTCAATGCAGTTATTTACCAGAGCTCATAGCGCGCTGCGTATTAGGCACATTTCTTAATGTTCTGACTTACGCAAAGTAGTATTTAAATTTGTTCTGGTAGATCAGTGCTATCCCCCGCGTGCCGCCTGGTTTTACTTATCGAGGTTGCGCTCCGCAGTTTTACGTTTTTATTAGGCCTACGCACGTTTTTATTCCTGAAATTCAAGTACAGTGTGGATAATTAAACTAGCTTTCAGAAAAGGTATCGTTCGGCGTTGTAACATTTGTTTTTCGTCGCGTCAAGGGGTCACATTCACAAATCCGGCACTGTAAACATTCACAACGCATTGGTGTTTCATGTTTTTTTTTTTTTGCGTTACAAAAACTTTTATATTCCCTTTCTTCTAGCGCGGTATGTCGTATTAAATAAGCTATCGGGGGACAGATATCGTCTGGCTATGTGAACATTCGAAATATTCCCGTTAGATGATCGTAACTACCACAGAAAACAGTCGAACCCTGCGTGAAGTAGTATATTTTCACACTCATTTAAAATCACCACTAAGATGATCTCAAGAGAGTTATGTACCTCTCGTAGAGTTATAAGCAATAAACACATCTCATACTTTTCCGGTTTCTGGAAAGTAATGTTTATTATTGTTTTTGTAACTCAAAGCGCGTGTTCAATCATGCCACCTGTTTTTTTTTTTCATTCGGAGGCTCCACTATACCGTTTTTAGTTTTTATCAGAGCCAAACACGTGCGTATACCGCCAGACCTTAAGTATAGTACATCAAATTAAACTAGCTTCCCGAAAAAGTATCGTTCGGCGTTGTAAAATGTATTTTTCTTGGCGTAGGTGGTCAGATTCCCAAACCCTGAACTGTATATTTTCCAAATAGCATTTTTTTCTTGCGTATTTTCGCGATATAACTTGTATTTATATTCGCATTGTTTTGGTGCAGTATGCGGTTTATACCTTTTGCGATTTCCCCAAGCACCCCGGCGCGCGCGCGAGGAATTGTGGGAACGTATAGTTCCTTCGCTCGGCCGCTCTCTTTTGGAATCGCATTGCCTCGCAGTTTGCCTCCTCTTAATCCTCGTCTTTTTTAACTTTTATTACCTGATTTTATGTATTCAAATTTACTTTTATTGTTTCGAACTGTTTCTATTCAGTTCTGCGCGCAATGTTTCTTGTATATATTCGGTGCTTGTGTCTTTATTTTGCCGTTTTCTACGGGGGTGCCGAAGGACAACCTGCCGCTTCGCGCGTCATTCGTTAACCCGTCATTCCCCGATAGGAATTGCGCTGTTATTTTGTTTATTTGGTTCATGTGACACGTGTGCAGTCGAAAGGACACGTTTATAAACACTCGCGCACATGTCATATAAGTGTAGGCAGAGCTCTTAATCTGCAATCGCGACGCGAGAGCCGAGTGGCCGAGTCCGCTGCGATTTGGCCGTCCGCGTTATCTCCGTTATGCAGCACGCCGCTGTACCGCCGCGAATCATTTGTCCGAATGCCTGCGAAGTCGTAGCAGCGTTCGGCATATCCTACGCTGCAGCCCCAAACAACCGCGCGCAGCGGCGCTAGCCCTTCCCTGCGCTGTTCGCAAGCGCCGGCGGCTCACCGTCGCGCCTTGTATGCGCATATGGATACATGCCTTCGTTATCTATCTGCAAAGCGGTCGTCAGTTATAAACGCCCTTTTTCAGGTGCAGAGTTTTGTTGTCACCCAGGCAGACACCTTGAAACTCGTAGGCGAATACAACCTGCGACGGTGAGGGAAAGTGGATAGATGGATGGATGGTAATGGCTATACCCTTTATAACAGACGGCAGCTTGCGCCACCTAGCCTAACACTTCGTCATCCTTTTTTTTAAATGTGTATGTCTTTTTTTAGCACAAGTATTCCCATTGTTAGTTTTTATCATGTATTTTAACCCCTCCCTAGATCTCTTTCACCAATCTTCCAATCTCCTCTTAGTTACCGCAATTCTTTCCCTATCCATTCGTCCATCCATGTCTGCGAAGGGCTAGCGCCGCTGCGCGCAGTTGCCAGGCGCCGCATTGTAGGATATGCCGAACGCTGTTACGGCTTCGCAGGCATTCGGACAAATAATTCGCGGCGGCAGAGCGGCGTGCTGAATCTTGGCCAAGCAAACGGTACCCGAAGGCACACGCTGCAGTGCGAGTCAACGGAGCAATGCGGACGCCCTAATCGCAGCGGACTCGGCCACTCGGCTCTCGCGTCGCGATTGTTGATTCAGAGCTCTGCCTACACCTATGACATGTGCGCGGGTCTTCATAAACCGCTCCTCTCGACTGCACACGGGCCAGATGAACCAAAATGAACAAGCTTCAACGGAGCAACGCGAGCTCCTCATCCCGGTATTATTCTGGAGAGACGAACTGCTCCCGCTCTCCGTAGCCCGTTTCTCCCTGGAGCACTGTGAAAAGCGTAAAAAACAAGGGAAACACATGAAAGATCCGAGCGCACTGGAATATGGCATACACATATTTCACACACGCCAACCAACGATGCAAAAGAAACTACTGCATGCGATTTCTAAGGGCGCTATCTGCTCGATTTTGGTCGAAGAATAAAGGCTCCGAGCAGTGGCATGCGAAAGGAGCATTCCGACCTTCCGCACTGTCGTCATTGGATCTCTGATGAAAAATGGCGTAAGGGCGGGTACGCGGTAGGACAGTCGGCTAGCCGGAACTGAAATTAATATTCTGTGAAATAAGCCTACCTTCAGTGTGTATACATATCTGTAAATTCAATCATCGAAGCAAACGTGTCCGCAAACCGCAAATTTTGAGTATTTTCAGCCTCTCGATTCTAAGAGAAAATGACAAAAAAGTTACAATTGCTTCACAATCATGAACAATAACCGCACAATAAAACGATTGGAAAACAAGCGCGCGTAGTGCAGGGATCAAATAGGCCAGCGTCGGCAGTCATTTACGAAGTACTGATCAACGCAAACATTTCCACTCGCTATTCATGAATTGCCGCTGTTCGTCAGAATCTCAATGATTTGACTGCATAGTGAAAACGGAAAAATACGTGAAACGATGTCGGTCAGTAAACGGAACTTCCAAGGGGGGGGGGGGGGCTTGTTAGCGCGAACAGCAAAGCGCCGATGCCGGCCAATTACTGGAACCTGCATGGCAAGGCTGACCAGCAAAGACAGCAAAATACCGACTCCGGCCAGTTACTGAACTTCAATGTGCTACCCGGGGCAAAACATGATTCTGGCACCATTTTAGGTAGAATGAGGTTGTTTGCCTGAACTCTTTTCCCTCAAATTGTGCCAGTGTTTAACAATTAGTAATTACTGTATTGATATGTCATGGATCTTGACCAATCGTGAAAGGCCGACCGCAGCGTTTGGTCGCTCTCGCCGCCAATATCGCACAGAAAGATGACGCCAGGACATGGAGGCTCACTTTCGTTGAAAATTATTGTGCTCTCCCTCGATAGGGGTGTCACCACCTAAATGTGTTTCTTCCACCGTGCCTCACACTAAGTGCTGCACAGTGTCAGCACACATATAAGAATATATATTAGACTTATTTATAAAGAAAATACAGGCAGCAAGTGCTCTGTTTCCAGATGCTGGCCAGCTTTTGGTAGTATTGGTAGCCAAACAGAATTGAGGCATCAATGGCCATCAGGTCACCTTCTGAACATCTCCGGCCAGGAAAAAGTGGGTGCTCGGTGGCCAGATGCTTTCCAGACAACGTTTTGCCACCAGTGGTTAAAGACATTATACGGCCAGACACTTGTGGGACATCTTTGTTTCTTTTGAGCATCAGTGGCCATGCGAAAAGCGATACCTCTTTGGCCAAATGCTTGGCAGACATTTTCTTGCCACTTGTTGCCAAGCAGAAATTGCGCATCAGTGGCCACATATCTATGGATCATCTTTTGAACACCGGTGGCCAAGAGAAAAGAGAGTGGTCTGGGGCCAGATGCTTGCCAAACATTTTTTTATCAGCAGTGGCCAAAGGAAAACTGAGTTGCCTGTGGCCGTACGCTTGCGGGTGATCTTTTGATCTCCGGTGGCCAGTGGCGGAACTGGCCGAAGAGTGGCCAAAGGCTGGCCAGATACCCAACACATTTTTCGTGCTGCCTGGGAAGGCCAGCCCAAAAGTCAAAGCTCAATCTTGCAATGTAATTCGCCTTGTGTGGGCCTTGCGTCACCGCGTTGACATCCGTCTAATGCGTCGGCTTCATGGCCCCGATGTTTACAGCAGTGGCTTCCGCAGCGAGAGCGATGTCTTCGGCCTGTCGTGGTGAAGTCTCTTTTAGTGAGCAGCAGCTTTCTGATGTCTGCGTTTGTGATTCCGCAGATATTGCGATCACGGAGTAGACGTTCGTGAGTGTCACCGAAGTTGCAGGTCTGTGCTAGGCGGCGAAGCGCAATGCAGTATTCCTGTAAGGATTCACCTGGATTCTGATCCCTTTTGAAAAAACTTGAAGCTCTCGGCGATTTCGTTCAGTTTTGGTGCACATCCAACCGTGCATAGCGAGAGGCGTTCTTTATCACCTGGTCAAGCGCGCGCGCCGCACTTCGTTTTCTATGATAGAGGAAGAGAGGCGAGAAGGCGGGCGGGTGGGCGGACTGGCGAATTGTCTGGACTTGGTTCCGCGCTTTGGCCATCGGAAGGCAGGACAGCTGCCGCCACGATGCGCTTGGATAAGAATCCGATACCGGGGTACGCATTAAGCCTGTTTCACATGCAGCGACTGTTGCGAAAAAATTACACCATCTTCCCGAGGGGAACCATGGGGTGATGCGCAGCATCGCGGATCGTTATTAACGGTGTTATTAACGGTGTTAGTAACGTTGTTAGTAACGTTGTTAACTTGCGTGTTATTACGTTGTTAACTTGCGAATGGACGCCGCTTCTCGTTGCCGTATTTCAGGGTCTGCCGCTCGCTTCAAGCGTTTGCGCTCAGCGTCGCGTGCCCTTCGCTGCGCAGCTTTTTCTTCAGTGGACGTAGCGTTGCTGTTAGTATGTGGGGTGGTGCTGACGCTTACTTGCGCCAGCCCACTAACTGACGGGACTGTTGGTTCCATCACACTTCATCGGAAGAACGGAGTGAAGTGGAGTCAACAGCGCTGAACTCAACGCGCGCAGCGCGCTACCGCTGCTTATATTCACACTTGAAGGAGAGGAGACTAGAGGAGGAGAGTTGCGCATGCACGCGCGGTGTGAGTAGAAGCGAAAGCAAGCGAAGTGCACGCAGCTGGTACAGAGAGAGAGTGGAGAGAGTAACGCGCAGCTATTGGAGAGAGGGAAGGAGGAGATTTGCGCATGCGTAGAGTGAGTGCGGACTACGACGCCGACGCCGACGCCGCGGGACATAGACCCGAGCAAGAGATGCTCCGCATCTAAAAAATCGGTGCGACAGCCGACGCAGCGAGTGCGATCGCAATGTTTGGTTTCACATGCTCCAACAACCCGCGATTTCTGTCGGCGCGGCCGGCTGTTCGGACACGGACGCGACGTGTTTGACTTTGCCTAAAATACAACAAAAACGTCTTAATAAACACAAATAGTTTTACGAATACATTATGTAACTAGAAATTTTTAATAATTAAGCATTAAACCAAACGTTTCAAGGTGTCTAAATTTATTTTCGAATACGCAACTATCGCGGATGAAGGCTGGCTAATGAACGGCTGGTTGACGATGAAGTGATCGCACCGACTCTGCGACAAAATACCAACTTGGTGGAAACCAGTCGCAGAGCCGCTGCGGCAGTGCGACTGCGATTTTAATCGCACATTTACTGGAAATCGCACCGATTTCGGACGAGAATCGCAGCATGTGAAACAGACTTTAGAGTTGAAGGGTTTTTCAAAACATGGTAAGATGCTCGGCATGCTCTCTATTTGTCTAAAAAGGGTTGATATAGGGGTTATCGATGATGCCCAGTAAGTTTCTAATCGAAACATGGCCTTAAAATGAACGAATAAAAAGTTACTTAAAAAAAGAAAAACGAACCAAAAACTATTTTTTTTCAAACGTTATTATTTTTTCTAAATATATGCTCTTGGGCAGACACCAACGCGGCATCAACCTTTTTTTTCTGTGCGATGCTTAGTTTTCGCAGGGGCGATTTGGCCTGCGTTCTAAGAAACACCCTATATATACATATACCGGGTGATATTTTTTATTCGAAAGAATTTCTTTTTTAAAGTTGTATTTACTGCTACGTTAATGCCGTCTTCACTATATGTTTTTCGAGCTCGGCGGACATTCGAGGGGCAAACAATCGTCACTGTCTGGTGAGTAATAAACTAAATTTCGTTAATTAGCTTTTTAATTAGTGAAAATAGACACATGGTTGCAATTAGAATCTTACTGAGCGTCATCGAAAACCACTAAATCAAGTCTTTTAGAACGACTTGAAGCTCGTTGGGAACTCGAGGACGCGCCAAAGTTACCACTCGTGAAGCAGGCGCAAATCTAGCAGTGGCGGAACGCGGATGATTAGATTATCATCGCGTTCCGCCACTGCTAGCGTTGCGCCTGCTTCGCGAGGGGTAACTCTGGCGCGCCCCCGAGTTTCGCACAAGCTTCAAGTCGTTCTAAAGGAGTTGATTTAGTGGTTTTCAATGACGCTCAGTAAGTTTCTATTGGACCTTTTCCACATACCTACGGCACCAGGCGGTGGCTGCACGAACTAAAAATCGAGGAAGTGACCTGCGCTACCAATCGATAATGGAAGCTACGCTACCACTTTCTTCGCTCTCTGAGCTGCGGCGCGTGCGCGACGGCACGCGAGCCACGCCAGCAGTACGAAGGTACCCACCTAGGGACTTCCATACCTCGTGATCAGCTTCGTAGGGAGAACCAGGGGAACCCGCGAAAAACAAGGTAACCTGGCGAGCAGCGAGCAACGATGGCAACGGCGGCGGACGGGTGTGGCAGGAGGCAATCAGAAGCATAAGGCCTCATTCACACAGCCGTTTTTTACCCCGTCCCGGCGATAGAGCCGGGTGGCGTTCCCGCCGGGGGAGAGGGTTTTCGAACGGGTTTCGGACCGAAATGGGGCCGCTGGAGCCGAAATGAGCCGAACGACGGTGTTCTACGTCCCCGGCGCCAACGGGAGACGGGGACGCCGGCGCCCCGCCCCATTGAGGGACGGCCAATCACAATATAGGAAACTTTCAGCTCAATCTGGCGGATTCTCAAAAGTTGGGTGACCATGGGCACGGCAGTGGGAGTGGGGATTGACCGTACTATACTATAGGAAGAGGTGGTGAAGACGTGAAGAACTGGTGATTGCGGTGAAGCACAGGTTGCACTAGCTGACGACTACGGCGATTAGAAATACAGCCGCCATTCTAGGCAGGGACTCAAACCGAAAAATATAACGTTTCGGTTACGGTTACGGTTACCGCTTCCTGTTGATAACGGTTTCGTTTCGGTTTTTTACGGTTTTAATTTTTACGGTTTCGGTTACCGGTTACAGGTTCCTAAAAACCGGTTCATTTCGGTTTTTCCAATAATTTGTTTAATTGAAATGCTAGACAGCCGTTTTATAATAAACGGTTTAAAATAGTCCCAGATGTCCAACAACGTGAAATTCAAGAAACTTAGAAACGTCTTAATACTTCTAATTGGTCAAAAGTTGCACGCGTTTCTTGCGCCAACATTTGTTCATTACATCTACTTACATTATATAGTTTGATACCCGAGCACACATACTATTTCCGCTACTCGGGGATCATCGCATTCGATATAATAAAAATGAAAATAAACATTCCTACTTTGTTGTTCGGCAGCGTTTGTAAACAACCTTAAGAAAGTTCTCACTGGGTGCTGGAAGAACCATTCGCACCTTCTCGTCGCTATAGTTGATTTCAACCTAATACATGCAGACGAGTCTTCGCCCACTCTGAAGGAAGGAGCAGAACTATAGCCATCCTCTAGTAAAATACTGCTAAGTTGAAATAAAGTAATGAAATTGAGAGCTGGGCTAGTTGGTGAAAGTCAAACACAATGTAAATGCAATAGCGCAAAACAAGGAAGAATAAGGAGAGGAATGAACAACAGAGTAACAACACAGAAAGCTGTAAAAATATGTCATGTGTTGTTCGTTCCTTTCCCTAGTCTTCGTTGTTGTGCCATGTTACACCTACGTCATGTTTGCTATTTCCAAGCAATGGCCTATGGTTATCGAAGCGCACGTCTCTCGCTGGCCGATTCTGTGAAGCTAGAAAAATAGTGCATTTATATGTAAGAAAAAAATAAGGTGCGCGGACGCAAAAAAAAATGAAAGTAAAGTGCGGACGTACCATATATATATATATATATATATATATATATATATACTGTAAACGACTTATTTTTCGCGGGCTCACTGTTTCGCGATTAGGTCAAAGCTGAAGTTTTGGAATAATTCGCGGGTTCTCATTTTCGCGATGCGGTGGGATCTCAATATAGATTCCAATGTTTTTACATTTTACCGAAACTGTTCGCGGGACCTATTTTTCGCGAATTGCAGGCGATTCGCGAAATTCGCGAAAATTAAGTCGTTACAGCCTATATATATATATATATATATATATATATATATATATATATATATATATATCGTGTGTCGAACCGAAAAAATACGGGTTCAGTTATGGTTCAGGTTCAGGTAAATTTATTTTGTTCCGGTTCAGTTCCGGTTCGATTAATTCGATCCGCGAACTGGTTCGGAAATTATAAATGACAAATTGCAACATCAAAATAAATTACAAATAAAACGTCTGAAATCAGCACATACGAAACGGGATACATCGTCGAAACTAGTAGTGCATACCGTTTATAAAAGCCTGTAGCCAATGCAAGCGGAAAACAACGACGTCTGATGACAGGGCTGTCTGTCACGGGCGCTAACTCCAGCGTCTGCTGAGCGTTGGTTTGAGCGCACGCGCCCGCTTGAGTCCCATGACTACGCTGGGCAGGCGACGGAAGCAACAGAAGCTCGGCAGATTCTTTGTCAAATCTCGAAAGTGCGCGCAGCTTCGCTTCTCCGCGAGCGACTAGGGTTTGTATCCCTGTTTTTTCCCCGCATTTATCGAGTTTCCGGTACGAAAAATACGGCATGTAAATCTTGACACTTCATAGCTCGATATACTCTGACCGGTGGTTGGGGCAGCGAAGAGCAGATATAATTCATGAATGCTCATTTCAACTGTAAATAAAATTTCTTTCTCTCCCTCAAACATTATCAAACTCCACAGCCTTTTCTTTTCTTATTCCGATGGAAGCAAGCTTCAAGAACTCGCGCGTTCTAGAAACGTATTATGAAATGAGCACACAGCAGCATTTAGGATTTACGAGATTGTAGAAAAATAAAATCCCGTGACCCGATTTTTTTTTTTTTTTTTGCACAGCATTCCAATTTTTTCCTGCAAGCTGCGACCAGCGCAATACTGGTTCCTCTGTCAAGATTCATCGATGCAGCGTTTGTCAAGATTCATGGATGCAGCGTTGATATTCCTAAGGAGAAAAAAATATGTAAGCGAGGTGTGTGTCAGTTGACGGCACTTAAAAAACAAATGGCATTGATAGCACATTCATTGTCAGCAGCGCGTGTGCCGAACCGTTTTGACATGAGCCGGTAACCGTTATTTTTTCCGGTTCAGTTCCGGTTCGGGTTCATCGCGATAACAATATAACGGTTCGGGTTCGGGTTCAGTTCCGGAAACAATACCGGTTCGGTTCCGGTTTTCGGTTCGGTTCGGTTCCGGTTCGACACCCTGATATAGTATATTGTCACGAATGACAAGTGATGAGGCGATAATAACTGAAGTAAACTAAACGTTTAATGGGGCGAACTTGTGCCCAAAAGTAAAAAAGGAAACAGAAGATAATAACAGAGCGTCGCGGGCGTCGAAAGCGGCGAAGCAGCAGGATCGAACGCTGAGGCGAAACTGACTGCGGCGTGCCAGGCGGAGCCTCTTATGTACATGCGTGGGCTTCTGGAATAATCGGCCCAGAAGGTTCGGCGTGTAGAACTTTCTGACCTCGAACAAGCAACACGGTTCTCGAATTCACCAGAACATTACATTAGATGTCAACAAAAGGGTGTCCCCGCGGCCAGGAATCGAACCCTGGCTTTTCGCGTGGGAGGCAGGCGCTATAACCGTTAGGCCACGCGCGCGCTGCCTACTTGGCAAGCTGCGCGCGCGGCATTACTCCCCCTTTAAAAAGTGCATCGCCCCGATGCAGCACAAAACAAAACAAAACAAAGCAAACATAACGAACGGTAAGCTAAAGAGTCATTTGGAACACATAAGGTCCACAGTCCTATCGAGCGTAGTACGGCTTCATGCGCACGACGTGGACGACTTCTGGTCGTGGAGGGCGGCGTGATGAAGTCCGTGTTCCGTCGGGCATCACCTCGTAGTTCAGATCTCCGAGTCGACGAAGCACTCTGTAGGGTCCGAAGTAGCGCTTCAAGAGTTTTTCGCTGAGACCACGGCGGCGGATCGGTGTCCACACCCACACCCTATCTCCGGGCTGGAAGTGGACGTCCCGACGACGAAGGTTGTACCGGGTAGCGTCGACACGTTGTTGATCTTGAATTCGGAGTCGGGCAAGCTGGCGAACTTCTTCGGCTCGTTGAGCAACCACCTGGGCGTCGGGGATCCCATCGTCAGCTGGTTCGTGGGTAGCATTGCGTCGAGCATGGTCGTTACTTTTCTGCCATGCACCAGCTGAAACGGGGTCACTCCTGTCGTCTCTTGCACCGCCGTGTTGTAAGCAAACGTGACGTAGGGTAACACCTCGTCCCAAGTCTTGTGCTCTACGTCGACATACATGGAGACCATGTCGGCGATAGTTTTGTTTAGCCGTTCGGTTAGTCCATTTGTCTGCGGATGGTACGCAGTGGTTCGACGGTGGCCGGTGCCGCTGAGGCGAAGGATCTCTTGCGTCAGCTGGGCCATGAACGATGATCCACGGTCTGTAATGAGGACTTCGGGGGCACCGTGCCGGAGGACAATGGACTCGATGAAAAACTTGGCGACTTCCACAGCCGTACCCGATGGAAGGGCCTTCGTCTCGGCGTACCGTGTAAGATAATCCGTGGCGACGATTATCCAGCGGTTTCCCGACGTTGACAGCGGGAAAGGGCCAAGTAGATCCATTCCGATCTGCTGGAACGGCCTGGACGGGGGAGCAATCGGATGCAGAAGTCCTGACGGCTTCGTCGGCGGTTTTTTGCGTCGCTGACACTCGTGGCATGATCGAATGTACAGGTGAACGGTCTTCGGTAGCCTCGGCCAGTAGTACTTTTCTCGAATCCTGGCGAGCGTCCTGCTGTAGCCAAGGTGTCCAGCCGTTGGGTCGTCATGGCATCCTTGGAAGATTTCTTCTCGAATGCTGGCAGGAATAACCAACAGCCATGCTGTGTTGTTGTTGACGAAGTTCTCCTTGTACAGTACCCCTCGCCGCATGGAGAAGGTATGCAGGATTCTTAAGAAAGCACGGGGAACCGTACTCGCTTGTCCCTCTAAGTGCTCGATGAGCGGTCGCAGTTCGGGGTCGTCTCGTTGGAGCGCTGCCATGTCGCTGACGTTCAAAGCGCCGAGGAAGCACTCATCGTCGTCGTCTTCGATACAGGCAGGACCGGCCTCGACAGGAGCTCTTGACAGGCAGTCGGCGTCATTGTGCTTCCGGCCGGACTTGTACACAACGGTCATGTCGAACTCCTGCAGTCGTAGGCTCCACCGGGCGAGGCGCCCGGAGGGGTCTTTCAGATTTGCGAGCCAGCAGAGCGAGTGGTGGTCCGTAACCACGCGAAAAGGACTTCCATACAAATATGGGCGAAACTGTGTTATTGCCCAGACGACAGCAAGGCACTCTTTTTCAGTTGTAGAGCAGTTCTTCTCCGCCTTAGATAGCGTCCGACTCGCGTATGCGATGACTCGCTCTGCCCCGTCCTGGCTTTGAACCTACCTCTGCATTGTCAAGCGTGTAAGTGTACACCGTCCTTACAAAAAACCACGATAATTGGCAGATTCTACGAAAAACATACCAGGGAAATTTTTGAAGCGTTTACTATACTCCGCCTAGGCGAGCGTTGCGTCAGCCATCCTTCTGTGGCTCTAACTGACAAGGAAATGGCCTTTTCTACATTCGTTTGAGTGCGGTTGATGGTGTGGGTAAGTATATCCTCCGCGTGCTCGGGGGCCCCGTGCGAGTGTGGTCTCGGCTCGAGCTGACAACGCGGGCTGCCCTTGTCCCCAATCAATACACCCCGAGCTTCGAGTCGACGTACGGCGCCCTATGTCTCGAACAGACGGCCCCAAATCTTACGACCGTTCCTTGATCGCCGTGTGCGCACACCTTATAACCATAGCTCAATGTACATGTTACCGACTCGCCCAACTAACCGATGGTTTACTCGGCCCGACCAGCACGCCAAGCTCCGGTGTTACTGGCGTCCGTGTGGATCTCTGTATCCGCAAAACTGGTCGCAATGGCCAAGAATCGGGGGCGTCTGGCATCGTCGTTATCAAGCTCCTCGAATGACCGCTATGGGGCCGTCTGTTCCCTATCGGGCGCTGTACGGCAGGCCTTCGCGAGGTGTGTCAGCGGTGCGGACAGCTGTGGCGTGAGTACCCGTACAACTTAGACTGTAGTAGGCACAAAGTCCGAGAAATCTTCTCACGGCTTTCTAGTCGGACGGCGGCGTAAATGCAGCTACGGCGGCGGGTCTTCTTTGGGTCAGGGAGAACACCTTTGTTGTTCAGGACGTGGCCAAGGAAATTTAGTTCATCATAGGCGAACCGACACTTTGCTGGCTGGAGTGGCAGGTCGGCGGTCTTGATGGCTTGAAGCACGGCTCGAAGTCGTCTCAGGTGTTCGTCGAAATCCCGTGAAAATACCACGACATCGTCGAGGTAGACGAGGCAGCTCTGCCATCTCATACCTGCCAGCACAGTGTCCATGATAGGCTGGAAAGTGGCTGGTGCTGCACAAAGTCGAACGGCATCGCTTTGAATTCGTACAGTCCGTCGGGAGTGACGAAGGCAGTTCTCTCGCGGTCGCGTTTGTCGACTTCGATTTGCCAGTGCAACCATTCTCCAGGTTCACCGACGAAAAATATCGTGAGTGGCGCAGTCCGGTCTAACGTATTATCGATGCGGCGGGGGGATAGAAAGGGCGTTACGAGCGCACGACACGAAAGCGCCGACGGGAGAACGCGCGACAGGAAAGCGCCGCGACACGAGAGCCCACGACGGCAGAGCGCCGCGACGCCAGAGCGCACGACGGGAGAGTGCCGCTGACACGAGAGCGCGTGCCATTAGAGCTCGCGTCACGAAAGCGCATGTGCGCGCGCTTGGGAATGATCGATATTGGAGACTTGAAACACATGTTTCCCTGGGATAGCGCGGTTTTTTGCACGTAAGTTAGTTGCCCAATATATTGTAAATTAAATTGCAACATACAGGGCGTTTCTTTTATCAAAACGATATTTGTTTAAAGTAGGGCTCTGTGCTTTGTGGATGTTGTCTTTGATATGTGCTGTTCAAGGTTGGTGGACATTGGAGGTAACAATATACGGTAAAATATGTAGGTGTCCAACGAGGACCAACAATCACGTCAGTCATGGCATAATGCATTCCAGAAGTCCTTGGGGCTGCATCATCCGGACACATACAAACTGGTGGCGGCATTTCAAAGAGAGCAGAGCTTGACAGAGCAGAAGCTGGCGGATGCACTTCGTGGAGGGCCTCAAAGGAGCAGCAAGGCCACCTCCGTTTGCGTAGCGAAGAATCTAAACAATCTAGTTGAAGAATACGACCAAAGGTGCATGTAAGTCTTTAAATGTTTATTTTTTAATCTTTGGAACAGCAATCGATAAACAACTATATTTACGAAACTTCTGTATCTTGCTTCTTCATTTCGAGTTTGCGAAAATTGTATATATTAGACCTCCCACAGGTCTGCGTACTCAATAATAAAATGACGTAAAGCGTTCGATCCGAGAAAACATCTGTTTAAAGACTCCAATATCGATCATTCCCAAGGCGCGCACATGCGCTCTCGTGACGCGCTCTGTCGAACGCGCTCTCGTGTCGTGGCACTCTCCTGTGGTGCGCTCTGATGTCGCGGCGCTCTGCTGTCGCGCGCTCTCCCGTCGGCGCTCTCGTGTCGTGCGCTCTCGTGTCGTCACTAGCCGAGCGGATAGACGTTATTTTCAGTCACAGCGTTCAGTCGATGATAATCCATGTAGAACCTGCACGGTTCCGTCCTTCTTCTACACAAGGATGACTGGGATGCCCACGGACTACTTGATGGTTGAATGATGTCGTAGTCGTGCATTTCCTGGACTTAATCTTGAATCACCTTCCTTTCCCTTAAAGGACACATGCAAAGGAAAAAAAACTTTTGTTTTAAACAGCCGGGTTGTGAAAAGGAAGGCGTAGAGAACGAATTCCCAGCGAAAAATAAAATTTTCCCCAGCTACATATTACGGCGCTACCCGATTGTGAGTTTGGCGCCCACGCGGCGCCAAAGCGGAAAAGTGGCCCATATTTATCACGTGACTGTGCCCCTATCTGTCACGTGGTGCGCTCCGCCTTTCGGAAGCTTCCTATGATCTCGAAAAAGTTACTTACTTCGCCTTCGCTGAAGTGCAACAAAAAACAAAGATGAATAAGCCAGCACAAAAGACTCAAATAAAGCTTTTTGAGAAAGCGCAAGCGAAACGTGATGAGACCTGTGCGCCGGTCAGATGACGGTGGCGGCGCTTCCGAAGCAGACGAACTTGTGCGGCGGCGGCGACGGCGGCGTGGAGAAACGCGTTGAAGCGGCGGCGGCGACGCACCGGAGTCTACCACGCTGACCAGCGGCGGCTCCACCGGGCTGCCTGTAAATTCGTTTTGCGCCGTGTCATCATCACCCTAAAAATTTTCTCTTCTTGCTTCGTCGATTCCTCTTATAACATACTTTTCCCAACTAGGCTGTTTAAAAATTTTTTTTTTTTCCTTTGCATGTGTCCTTTAAGAAGACTTGATACGGCGACTTTTGCGGACGGGGACGGCGTCCCCGTCGGTAACAACGCTCGTCTTTCGCCAGTGTTGTTTGGCAAACTTTCGACAACGTGGCCAAACAGTCACTGTATTT